>BMAU01015408.1:0-22220 GCA_019973935.1 Trichonephila clavipes
TGTAAAAATACACATGAAAAATATAATTACATAAAATAATTATTATATATGTGCATGCCTGCACGCACATATATAAAAAAAAATAAAGTTAAAGTTAAAACATTTTAAAAAGTCAAATTAAATATAAAAATCCAATTCTTCTGATAAAAGCAAATAGGTTTTGGTGGGGAGATTCCCCCACCAGGTCAGATAAGGTTAAAATAGATGTATGAAAAAACGTGATGCGATGATGGTTAAAAACTGGACAATCAATTAAAATGTGATGAACAGTGTAAGAGACATGGCATGAAGGACATTCAGGAGCACGTTCTCCAAACAACAAATGCCTGTGAAACGAATGGCCAATGCGAAGACGAGTCAATTTGACATCAGTTCTTCGCATTGGCATCACAGGCCATGCTCCTATGACAGGTTTCACGGAGTGCAGTTTGTTATCCAACTGCTGACTCCATGATTCCTGCCAGATATTAAAAATATGATGCATGATGACGCGCTTCATATCCGATAGCGGAACCGCTAGCGGCAGATGTGTCGTCGCCGACTTTGCCGCGCTGTCCGCTTGCTCGTTGCCTATGATTCCTACGTGACTTGGTAGCCAGCAAAACACGATATCGAAACCCTTGCTGTACAGTCGACTCGTAATGTCGAGTATTTTACATACCACTGGATGGCATCGATCGTTATAGTTTTCAAGCGCTTCTAGTACACTCATGCTGTCAGTATAGATGCAGTATTTACGGGGCATATTGGAGTCGATTAATTGAAGTGCACGGTAAATGGCGACAGCTTCGGGCAGTGAAAACGCTGCAAGAAGTGTCGAGCCTATAACCGTGCATAATATCTTCAATCACGACTCCACAGCCAACGTAATCTGCACGTTTCGAACCATCAGTGTAGATGGCCGAATAACGACTATACTGACTGCGGTGGTAGGCGAAGACGCGTTGAAAGACGAGAGACAGGCGCTACAGTGGATTTACTGTAAGTGGCAAAAGGGTTGATAGAATGGAACCGTGGCGTATTCCAAGGTTGGAATAGGAAAAAGTTCCTTTGCTGGATACGCACGTTAGGTAGGTCGAGTTCAGAAATATGAAGCTTCATCCTATCCATAAACGGCCGGATGTTAGACGGCCGTGCATCATAAAGTCTCTTCATGCTGGTACTCATATACACATTCTGCAGAGGATGTGAAGGCACGGACAAGATCTTAAAATAAAACGCAATAGACAGCTTCCTCCGTCGAAGATCTAGAGGAAGCTGATGACAGTTAAAATAGAGACTCTGCACCGGTGATGTGCGAAACGCACCCGAGCAGATTCTCAATGCCATATGGTGGACGGGGTCAAGTTTTTTCAGAGTACAGTTGCACGCTGATCCGTATACAACACATCCGTAGTCGATGCGAGAGAGTACGATTGCCTGGTATGTTCGATCCGCCCCCCAAGAGGTGTTTGACAACACCTTCAAGAGGTTTAGAGACTTTTCCCACCTCTTCCGCAATTGTAAAATATGCGGAAGGAAAGTGAGCCGACGGTCGAAAATTACTCCGAGGAATCGTACGTCGGGAACTACGGGAATTTGTATATCACGGATGCGTATTTCGGGGTCGGGATGAATACCCCGTTTGCGGCAAAAGTGCACGCAGCCACTCTTGCTCGCAGAAATACTATGACCGTTGGTGTCGCACCATTTTACAATGTTGTTGACGGCAGTTTGCAACTGCCGTTCAATCAGGCGCATGTCCGAACCTTCACAACTGATCTGTAGATCGTCCACGTATAGTGAAGCCTGTATAGAGGGCGATAAAATATTTAAGATGGATGAAATATGACAAATAAAAAGGGTGACACTCAAAATACTTCCCTGAGGAACTCCCTCAGCTTGGGTAAAAGGAGCAGAGAGAGTGCCACCCAGTCTCACTCTAAAAGTACGAAGATTTAAAAACTTTTTAATAAAAGTAGGCAAATTGCCTCTTAATCCAAAATTAAATAAAGTGCGAAGTATGCCATAGCGCCAAGTACGATCATATGCCTTCTCGATATCGAAAAAGATAAAACTAAATGATTCCTCCGGACAAAAGCGTTTCTAATTTTGCTTTCCAGCTGAATGATGTTATCGAGAGTGGACCTTCCTTTACGGAAGCCACTCTGAAACAGAGGAATGCATTTGTTCTTTTCTAACTGGTAAACGAGACGGGCATTGACCATACGTTCTAGTGTCTTACAAAGGCAGCTCGTGAGTGCTATCGGTCGATAGCTAAGAGGGTTCTTTGGACCGTTACCAGGTTTTAAAATGGGGATCACTATGGCTTCTTGCCATTGAGTAGGATACACCTGCTCCCTCCATATTCGGTTGAATAGGTAAAGGAGACTTACTAGTGAATCCTCGCTCAAATGGCGAAGCAATACATAGGATATTCCATCAGGACCTGGACTAGTATTGTGGGCCGATGATAAGGCTCTCTTCAATTCAAACATGTCAAAGTCACAGTTATATGGTAAAGGTTGTAGGCACCTGAAGTTGATAGGTGTCCGCTCTAAACGATTCTTAGTTGCCTGGAATGCAGGGCTATATGAATCGGAGCTGGACACACTAGCAAATGTTTTGCCGATCAAGTTGGCCACATCTAAAGGTGACGAAAACAAAGCAGTAGAAGTTTCCAATATCGGAATGTTAAATTCTCGATAAAGTCCATTCGCCGCTTTGACCTTTCTCCATAACTGTTGGCTGGTAGTTGACGATGTGATTGAAGACACATACTGGATCCAAGATTCTCTCTGGCATTGACGACGTATTCGACGAGCTAACGCTTTCGCACGTTTGAACGCTATGAGATTATCAGTGGTGGGGTACCTCCTGAAAATACCCCACGCCCTCCTTTGTTCCTTTTTGGCTTGTTGGCAGGAAGCGTTCCACCATGGTTTGCACAGCTTTCGAGGAGAATTGGATGTTTTGGGAATGGCTGCATCGGCAGCATTCCGAATAGCTTCAGTGACATTGAAGACTGCTTCATCAACTGCCCTGTTCTGAACCATTGTGCCTGAGATAATCGCTAACCGTGTGAATTTATCCCAGTCTGCGCGATGAAAATGATAAGTGGGGGGACGAAAACGTGTCCCCGCACCATTAACATGCGAGACTAGGAGAAGGGAAATGATCGCTGTTGTGCAGATCGTTTGCAACCTCGAAATTCAACATCGGTAGCAGAGTTGGCGAACAGATGGCTAGATCGAGGGAGTGAAATGTCCTCGTGGGTGCATGGAAATAAGTTTTCTCGTCGTTGTTCAGCAGACAGAGACAGTGATCAGAAATCAACTGTTCGATCTGTCGCCCGCGAGAATTTGTAACATCATGCCCCCACAGAGGGCTGTGTCCGTGAAAGTCACCGAGCAAAATAAATGGAGCTGGCAATTGACTGACTAAATGATTCAAATCCACTTGTGGCACAACATCGTTGGGTGGTAAATAAACACAGCAGACTGTGACTAAAGAATGGATGTGAATCCGTACAGCCACAGCCTGTAACGATGTGTGCAGTGTGACGACAGTACTGGGATACAGATTAGATGTGAAGAGGCATACACCTCCGGTTGGAGACGTATCGCCATCTACATCCCGTCGTACACAATTATAACCACGCACTTGCATTGTCATGGTACTCTTCAGAAATGTCTCCTGAAGAGCAACGCATGCGGGCTGGTACGTGGATATGATGGATTTGAGATCAGCAAGTCGAGTTCTTAGACCACGGCAGTTCCAGGAGATAAAGGAGGTCATGAAGTCTTCGCACTTGCTCCTCGCAAGGAGCCAGAAGACGAAGGTCTGGGCGACAGATCGTCCATCAGACTTTCGTCGCTTTGCGAGGCGTGAATGTCCATGACATCGTCTCCCATGTCATGGAGTTTTTTAGAGAGGTTCGACCTCTTTTTTTTGTGGGATTGCACCCCGACTCCTTTATGCGTGTTTTCCTGTTCTTCTTAATTTTTATCGCGTGGAGGGGATACAGACTTAAGTGTATCCACTGCAACATTCTTTGGTGTTATAGATGCGGCTGTCGCAGATGTTGGAGCCGTACTCGCGTCTACTTGAATGGCTGTGGATACGTAGGATTTGCTGATCGCCGACGCATAGCTTTTCCCAGAAACTGGCGTGCGTGACGATACAACACGCCGAGCCTCTGGATACGAAATTTTATTTTTGATTTTTAAGGCCGTGATCTCCTTTTCGAGTAGCCAGGTTGGACAAGAGCGAGAAAACGATGAATGATCGCCTTTGCAATTCACACATCGTTCCTTTGCTTTACAGTCTGCGCTATCATGGCCTACCTCTGCACATCTAGAGCAGGTTGGCTGGCCGCGGCAGACTGTTTTCGAATGACCAAATCTCTGGCACTGAAAGCATCGCAGCGGATTCGGGATGTATGGTCGGACTGGGCATCGGATGTAGGCCATTTTAACTGTCTGTGGAAGGTCAGGCGTATTAAAGGTCAGGATGAGGTGCTTGGTGTTCAGCACCTGTCCATCCCGCCTTATCGTGATACGCCTAACATCACAGACGTTTCGGGCCTGCATGTTCTCTTTTATTTCCTCAGTCGACACATCGAGAAAATCCGCTGGTGAAATGACGCCGCGCGAAAAATTCAAAGTAGAATGAGGAGCCACAGCATCACGGCGAGGATCCAACGGGTAAACCCGACACCCCTTATCTGCAGCACTAACCCGACAGCAGTGTCTCTTCGGGGACACCGAAGAGAGGTACCACCAGCCGATTGACAGGAGAGGGCTCACTCCTGCCACCCGTCTACAGTGAAGCGTGGGCCAAAGGGAACGCAGAGGTATCCCTAGGCCAACAATCTCCTCCACACGGGAGGAGCGTGAGCAAAGGATCCCTAGGCGAACAATCTCCTCCACACGGGAGGAGCGTGAGCAAAGGATCCCCAGAACACCTTTTTTCTCCTTACGGGACGCTGCACACGGCAAACATGTGGGTCGGAAAACCAACAGTGTAAATCGAACACAGATAAAAAATATTTAATCAAAATATTTAAAAAATCTAAGAAAAGGAAACCCAGCTAACGCAATACAAAATGTAAACCATAATATGTTAGTAATAAAACGGAAGTTTTTTACTAGAAAAAAACAAAATTTTAACGAAGTAATATAGGTCTGTGGTCTGGACGGGAAAAGAAAAAAGGAGAATGAGTGAGTGAATTTGGTGTTTTATGGCGCAAGAGCCAAAATTGGCTATACTGCGCCACACGTTTGTCAAAATTATAAAAACATGGTAAAAATACACATAAAAAATACAAGGACATAAAAATAATTATATATGTGCATGCCAGCGTGAGTGAGTGAGTGAATTTTGGGGTTATTGGCGCAAGAGCCAATTTTGGCTAAACTGCGCCAAACATTTGTTAAAACGTTAAAAGTTAAAAAATTTTTTTACCAGAAATATTATAAAATCTTAAAATTTATAGATATAAAAGTTAATAACAAAGATGTTAAAATACAGATTGGTGGGGAGAATTCCCCACCAAGTTGGACAGGTATTGAAAAAAAAAAAGTTATTTCCTGTGTTTCGTTGGAGTTAAAAGTAATTGTCCCTTGTAATAGGTCTTGCCATTTTCTTTCACGTAATCGGGATTTGATTCGATTTCATCTTCCACGTCGTAGACAATCATTTCTTCCTCATCCGATGTAGACTCATCAGATGCCGGTTTTTTAGGTCTATGAGGATTCATCTTAATGTCTACTATTGCTTCCTTCATTTTTTTTAGTAATTCCTTTTTTCTTTTCCTTGAGCGGGCTTTTGCTAGTTTCTTGGCATCCTGTACTTTATAAGAATCAGAGGGTGGTGGAATAACGGACTGGGATGAGGAAGATGCAGCAGAGATAGATAAACTATTAGAAGTGGTGGGAGTAGTATCTATTACAGAATTAGGAGGTGGAGATTGTGAAGGAGATGCAACTGTAACAGAAGATGTGGATGGTACGAGTTCTGCCTGAGTTGATGTAGAAGATTTAATAACTTCAGGGATTGAGGGAGACATAATAGGTTTCGAAATGGTTATTAATGGTTGTAGTAATTTTAAAGGTGGGCATACTATTTTTGTAATCGTTTCATCAGTTTGTGAGGAATTATTAACAGTCATGGATTTGGCAACTTGAGCGTAAGTTTGAGATGGTTGTGGGGTTATAAATTTTCGGGCTTCAATATAGGATATGTTTCTGTTGGTTTTTATTGTTTGGATCTCTTTCTCTATTTTCCATTTGGGACATAATTTGGAATCAGCGGAATGAGGCTGTGAACAATTGACGCATTTCTGCTCTAGAGTGCAATCTGAGGACGCATGTCCAACAGATGCACATCTAGAGCACGTCAATTGTCCTCGGCAGGCAGTTTGAGAGTGTCCGAACCTCTGGCACTGGAAACAGCGCAGAGGATTCGGAATATATGGACGGATTTTACAGTTTAAATAACCAGCCTTTATTGTTTGAGGTAGTGTGGGGCTAGTAAATGTCAAAATTAAATGTTTCGTGGGAATAATGGTAGAGTCCTTTTTTATTGTGATTCTCCTGACCTGAGTGACACCCTGACCAGAGAAACCTTCAAGTATCTCTGAATCAGAAGTGCCCAACAAGTCAGGTTCAGAGATAACACCACGACAGGAATTTAGGCTTTTATGCGGAAATACAGTGACAGGGCTATTAAGAAATGATTTTGCAAGAAGAAAGGACTTAGTTTGTAAAGCTGACGTAGTTTCTATTAGCAGATCCCCGGATCGCAAACGTTTGACGGATTTCGGTTCACCACCAATTCCTATTAGAGCCTTTTTATAGCAAAAGGCGATTTTATCGACATATCATTATGTGGAAGAGAAATAATAAGAAATCGTGTATTTAAGGAAATCTGTTCAATGTTTGATCAAGTGAGTTGGAGAGGGTGGGTTGGGGTTTTAAAAGATGCGTTTTGAATTTTTTCTTATTTTGACTTATTTTGAAATTTTTCTTAGAAAGGAGGAGGAGAATTCCTTTTGATTTTCAGAGGACCAGTTTGGCAGGGCTTGTCCTAGAGTCAGCAACCAGTAGTGGCCTCGGAAGAGCCCCCGCACTGCAATGCAGGACCCCATCCAGGCACCACCTGGAACTACAAGACAGGCGGGATTATACACCAGCTGATAGAGCAGCCAGGACATGCTGGTTAGGCTGTCCCGGGCTCCTGTACTATCTGGCGGCCTGAGACGCAAAACTCAGCTTTTCTCCTGTACCCTCACATGGCCGCCTCCTCCAAGACCCCACCTCACTAGTCCAAAGGTCCTCAAAAAGTTCAAAACCCCGCTCCAAGTGCCAGATTTCCCAGGAAGCAGTCCGTTGTGTCATCATACCAAAAGTGAAAAACATCAGACATAACTTCATTCCACTCAATCCTGGTCTGCCACAGGACTTCGTGGCAGAAAAAATAAAGATAATAAGTTGAACACAAAAATCAATAATCGAACATAAAAGAAGCAACAAAATCGAAATATTGAAAGAAATATAACAAACGAAAATTAAAAGATCGTAATAAAACATGTGTAAACCATAATATGGTAGTAAAAAATATCAATTTTTTTACTAGAAAAAAAGTTGGAGTGAGTGAGTGAGTGTTTGGTTTAATGGCACAAGAGCCAATTTGAAAAAAAGTTGGAACAAAGTTCATTGTTAAAAATAGGTCTGTGGTCTGGACGGGAAAAGAAGAAAAGGGAAATTTGAATGGCAAGAAAGAGGGCCGAAAATAGAGAAGGATCACTAGGGTTCCCCGGGTTCGTGAAGCCCGTGTTTACCAAAGACAGTAAACCCCTAGGGAGAAGGAAAAGATCACTAGGGCACCTCGGGAGCGTGAACCCCGTACTCACCTAAAGAAGGTGAGCCCCTGAGGGGTTGTGCATGCCAGCATGCACATATATAAAAAATAAAGTTAAAGTTAAAACATTTTAAAAAAGTCAAATTAAATATGAAAATCCAATTCTTCTGATAAAAGCAAATAGATTTTGGTGGGGAGATTCCCCCACCAAGTCAGATAAGGTTAAAACAGATTGATGAAAAAAGGTCATGCGATGAGTATTAAAAACGGGACAATCTATTAAAATGTGATGAACAGTGTAAGAGACATGGCATGAAGGACATTCAGGAGCACGTTCTCCAAACGAATGGCCAATGCGAAGACGAGTCAATTTGACATCAGTTCTTCGCATTGGCATCACAGGCCATGCTCCTATGACAGGTTTCACAGAGTGCAGTTTGTTATCCAACTGCTGACTCCATGATTCCTGCCAGATCTTAAAAAATGATGCATGATGACGCGCTTCATATCCGATAGCGGAACCGCTAGCGGCAGATGCGTCGTCGCCGACTTTGCCGCGCTGTCCGCTTGCTCGTTGCCTATGATTCCTACGTGACTTGGTAGCCAGCAAAACACGATATCGAAACCCTTGCTGTACAGTCGACTCGTAATGTCGAGTATTTTACATACCACTGGATGGCATCGATCGTTATAGTTTTCAAGCGCTTCTAGTACACTCATGCTGTCAGTATAGATGCAGTATTTACGGGGCATATTGGAGTCGATTAATTGAAGTGCACGGTAAATGGCGACAGCTTCGGGCAGTGAAAACGCTGCAAGAAGTGTCGAGCCTATAACCGTGCATAATATCTTCAATCACGACTCCACAGCCAACGTAATCTGCACGTTTCGAACCATCAGTGTAGATGGCCGAATAACGACTATACTGACTGCGGTGGTAGGCGAAGACGCGTTGAAAAACGACAGGCGCTACAGTGGATTTACTGTAAGTGGCAAAAGGGTTGATATAATGGAACCGTGGCGTATTCCAAGGTTGGAATAGGAAAAGGTTCCTTTGCTAATACGCACGTTAGGTAGGTCGAGTTCAGAAATATGAAGCTTCATCCTATCCATAAACGGCCGGATGTTAGACGGCCGTGCATCATAAAGTCTCTTCATGCTGGTACTCATATACACATTCTGCAGAGGATGTGAAGGCACGGACAAGATCTTAAAATAAAACGAAGAGACAGCTTCCTCCGTCGAAGGTCTAGAGGAAGCTGATGACAGTTAACATAGAGACTCTGCACCGGTGATGTGCGAAAAGCACCCGAGCAGATTCTCAGTGCCATATGGTGGACGGGGTCAAGTTTTTGCAGAGTAGAGTTGCACGCTGATCCGTATGCAACACATCCGTAGTCGATGCGAGAGAGTACGATTGCCTGATACACTCGGTGAGTGAGTGAGTGAATGTGGGGTTTTATGGCGCAAGAGCCAAAATTGGCTATACTGCGCCACACGTTTGTTAAAATATTAAAACTATGTTAAAAATACACAAGAAAAATACGATATAAAAATAATATTATATATGTGCATGCCTGCATGCACATATATAAAAAATAAAGGTAAAGATAAAACATTTTAAAAAGTCAAATGAAATATAAAAATCCAATTTTCTTCATAAAAGCAAATAGATTTTGGTGGGGAGATTCCCCCACCAAGTCAGATAAGGTTAAAATAGATGTATGAAAAAACGTGATGCGATGATGGTTAAAAACTGGACAATCAATTAAAATGTGATGAACAGTGTAAGAGACATTGCATGAAGGACATTCAGGAGCGCGTTCTCCAAACAACAAATGCCTGTGAGTGAAGCGAGTATGACCAATGCGAAGACGAGTCAATTTGACATCAGTTCTTCGCATTGGCATCACAGGCCATGCTCCTATGACAGGTTTCACAGAGTGCAGTTTGTTAACCAACTGCTGACTCCATGATTCCTGCCAGATATTAAAAATATGATGCATGATGACGCGCTTCATATCCGATAGCGGAACCGCTAGCGGCAGATGTTTCGTCGCCGACTTTGCCGCGCTGTCCGCTTGCTCGTTGCCTATGATTCCTACGTGACTTGGTAGCCAGCAAAACACGATATCGAAACCCTTGCTGTACAGTCGACTCGTAATGTCGAGTATTTTTACATACCACTGGATGGCATCGATCGTTATAGTTTTCAAGCGCTTCTAGTACACTCATGCTGTCAGTATAGATGCAGTATTTACGGGGCATATTGGAGTCGATTAATTGAAGTGCACGGTAAATGGCGACAGCTTCGGCAGTGAAAACGCTGCAAGAAGTGTCGAGCCTATAACCGTGCATAATATCTTCAATCACGACTCCACAGCCAACGTAATCTGCACGTTTCGAACCATCAGTGTAGATGGCCGAATAACGACTATACTGACTGCGGTGGTAGGCGAAGACGCGTTGAAAAACGACAGGCGCTACAGTGGATTTACTGTAAGTGGCAAAAGGGTTGATATAATGGAACCGTGGCGTATTCCAAGGTTGGAATAGGAAAAGGTTCCTTTGCTGGATACGCACGTTAGGTAGGTCGAGTTCAGAAATATGAAGCTTCATCCGATCCATAAACGGCCGGATGTTAGACGGCCGTGCATCATAAAGTCTCTTCATGCTGGTACTCATATACACATTCTGCAGAGGATGTGAAGGCACGGACAAGATCTTAAAATAAAAAGCAAGAGACAGCTTCCTCCGTCGAAGGTCTAGAGGAAGCTGATGACAGTTAACATAGAGACTCTGCACCGGTGATGTGCGAAAAGCACCCGAGCAGATTCTCAATGCCATATGGTGGTTGGGGTCAAGTTTTTTCAGAGTAGAGTTGCACGCTGATCCGTATGCAACACATCCGTAGTCGATGCGAGAGAGTACGATTGCCTGATACACTCGGAGTAATGATGTTCGATCCGCCCCCCAAGAGGTGTTTGACAACACCTTCAAGAGGTTTAAAGACTTTTCACACCTCTTCCGCAAATGTAAAATATGCGGAAGGAAAGTGAGCCGGCGGTCGAAAATTACTCCGAGGAATCGTACGTCGGGAACTACGGGAATTTGTATATCACGGATGCGTATTTCGGGGTCGGGATGAATACCCCGTTTGCGGCAAAAGTGCACGCAGCAACTCCTGCTCGCAGAAATACTATGACCGTTGGTGTCGCACCATTTTACAATGTTGTTGACGGCAGTTTGCAACTGCCGTTCAATCAGGCGCATGTCCGAACCTTCACAACTGATCTGTAGATCGTCCACGTACAGTGAAGCCTGTATAGAAGGCGATAAAACATGTAAAATGTGAGAGATATGACATAAAAAAAGGGTGACACTCAAAATACTCCCCTGAGGAACTCCCTCAGCTTGGGTAAAAGGAGCAGAAAGAGTGCCAGCCAGTCTCACTCTAAAAGTACGAAGATTTAAAAAATTTTGAATAAAAGTAGGCAAATTGCCTCTGAATCCAAAATCAAATAAAGTGCGAAGTATCCCATAGCGCCAAGTACGATCATATGCCTTCTCGATGTCGAAAAAGATAGAAACTAAATGATTCCTCCGGACAAAAGCGTTTCTGATTTTGTTTTCTAGTTGAATAATATCGTCGAGAGTGGATCTTCCTTTACGGAAGCCACTCTGAAACAGAGGAATGCATTTCTTCTTTTCTAACTCATAAACGAGACGGGCATTGACCATACGTTCTAGTGTCTTACAAAGGCAGCTCGTGAGTGCTATCGGTCGATAGCTAAGAGGGTTCTTTGGATCTTTACCAGGTATTAGAATGGGGATCACTATGGCTTCTTGCCATTTAGTAGGATACACCTGCTCCCTCCATATTCGGTTGAATAGGCAAAGGAGACTTACTAGTGAATCCCCGTTCAAATGGCGAAGCAATTCATAGGATATTCCATCAGGACCCGGACTAGTATTGTGGGCCGATGATAAGGCTCTCTTCAATTCAAACATGTCAAAGTCACAGTTATATGGTAAAGGTTGTCGGCACCTGAAGTTGATAGGTGTCAGATCTAAACGATTCTTAGTCGCCTGGAGTGAGTGAGTGAATGAAGGGGTTAATGGCGCAAGAGCCAAACCTGGCTATACTGCGCCAAACATTCAGTAAAATATTAAAATGTTTAATAAAATGTGTAAAAAGACTGAAAAAACGGTAAAAGTTCAAATCACGTATGACTTGTTATCAAATAAGAAAAGCAAACAAGTCAGACAAGATCTAAAAACAAAAGTATGAAAAAAAAAAAAGTAAAAATTTTATTTTAAAAAGTTGAAACAGTTCATGTCAATAAAAATATAGTCATTTTTATATTTCGTAGGGGTTATACATGTATATTTCGCAATATCCTTTTTTGATGCTCCTACAGTACTGCCATTTTTCGGAGATTCTATCTCTTCTCCCATGTCGTATACAATGGTGTCTTCCTCGTCTGTTGTATATTCCACAGAAGCTGGCTTTCTGGGTTTATGTTGAGCCATCTTAATCTCAAATACTGTGTCCTTCATTTTTTTGAAGTATTTCTTTTTTTTTTCGTTTTCTCGCTCGGACTTTTGAGATTTTCTTGGTATCCTGTATATTAGATGCAGAGGGTGGTTGAATAACGGAGTGGGACGAGGAAGTGGTTATGTGATTGGGGAAGAAGTTCCAATAGAGGTAAACATATCATTAGTGGAAGGTGCGTTAGAAGATGTGGAAGATAAGAGGTCTGCCTGAGTGGCAGACGACAATGCGGAAACTGAATTTGACTTATCAGGCTGCGGAACGGATAGTAAAGGTTGAAGTAATTGCAAAGGCGGGCATTTAATGTGTAATATTTTCGTCCGTTTGGGTTGTACTGGTAACAGTTGAAGGTTTGGCAACTTGGGCGTAAGTTTGGGAGAACTGCGGTGTTATTAATTTTCGGGCTTCAAGGTATGAAATATTTCTATTGGTTTTAATGGCTTGGAATTTTTTTTCAGCTTTCCATTTAGGACACTGTTTTGAGTCAGAGGAGTGAGGTTGTGAACAATTGACGCATTTCTGCGCAAGACTGCAATCTGCGGAAGAATGTCCAACAGATGCACATCTTGAGCACGTCAATTGTCCTCTGCAGGCAGTTTGAGAATGTCCGAACCTCTGGCACTTGAAACAGCGCAGAGGATTCGGAATATATGGACGGATTTTACAGTTTAAATAACCAGCTTTTATTGATTGAGGTAGTGTGGGGCTACTAAAAGTTAAAATTAAGTGTTTAGTCGGTATAAGAGTTGTATCTTTTTTAGTGTTATTCTTCTGACCTGAATGACCCCCTGACTGGAGAATCCCTCAAGGATTTCCGCGTCAGAGGTGGTCAAAAGGTCAGGTTCAGAAATAACTCCACGAGACGAATTCAGTGATTTATGAGGAGTTATATTTGCGGGAGAGCCGAGAAAGATTTGGCAAGTAGAAACGATTTTGTTTGAACAGCAGAACTAGTTTCAATAAGAAGATCCCCAGATCGTAACTTCTTAACTGATTTTGGTTCACCACCTATGCCTATGAGAGCTTTATGTATTTTAAAAGGTGATGTACTGGACATGTGCATTGTTATTTAAGGATATCAATAAAAATCTGGTATTAATCGCAATTTTGTCAAAGTTGAGTTTGGGCAATACGAGGCCTTTACCCTGGCACAGCAAGACTTGGATCCATATGCGTAGAAAAAGAATTTCATTCTGGCGTGCCTCCACCCACCACGGAGTCCAACAAGGGAGGCAGTGTGCCGGTCATCTGGCAAAAACCAGGCACGGCGCTTACCTGAAGTACACCCAGAATATAATGCTACAGCATCAGGGCGAGGATCCAACGGGTAAACCCGACACCCCTTATCCGCAGCACTAACCCTACAGCAGTGTCCCTTCGGAGACTCCGAAGAGAGGTACCACCAGCCGATTGACAGGAGCGGGCTCACTCCTGCCTCCCGTCTACAGCGAAGCGTGGGCCAAAGGTAATCCCAGGACACCATTTTCCTCCTTACGGATGCCGCACACGGCAAACATGGGTCGGGAAACCAACAGTGTTAGTCAAAAACAAATAAAGCAACACAAATCAAAAGATTTAAAGAAATATACGAAAAACAAACTAAATGAACGGAACACAAGATGTAAATCAAAATATGTTAATAAAAAATAGGAAGTTTTTCAGTGGAAAAAACTAAATTTGAACAATGTTCATTTAGAAAAATTGTTCTGTGGTCTTGACCGGAAAAGAAGAAAAGGAAATTTGAATGGCAAGAAAAAGGGCCGAAAATAGAGAAAGATCACTAGGGTTCCCGGGTTCGTGAAGCCCGTGTTTACCAAAGACAGTAAACCCCTAGGGAAAAGGAAAAGATCACTAGGGCACCTCGGGAGCGTGAAACCCGTACTCACCTAAAGAAGGTGAGCCCCCTGAGGGCTTAGTCGCCTGGAATGCAGGGCTATATGAATCGGAGCTGGACACACTAGCAAATGATTTGCCAATCAAGTTGGCCACATCTAAAGGTGACGAATACAAAGCAGTAGAAGTTTCCAATATCGGAATTTCAAAATCCCGATAAAGGCCATTCGCTGCTTTGACCTTTCTCCATAACTGTTGACTGGTAGTTGACGATGTGATTGAAGACACATACTGGATCCAAGATTCTCTCTGGCATTGACGACGTATTCGACGAGCTAACGTTTCGCACGTTTGAACGCTATGAGATTAGCAGATAGGTACCTCCTGAAAATACCCTACGCCCTCCTTTTTGCTCTTTTTGGCTTGTTGGCAGGAAGCGTTCCACCATGGTTTGCACAGCTTTCGATGGAGAATTAGATGTTCTGGGAATGGCTGCATCAGCATTCCGAATAGTCTTCAGTGACATTGAAGACTGCTGCATCAATCGGAGCCCTGTTCTGGACCATTGTAGTTGATAATCGCTTTTGAATTTATCCCAGTCTGCGCGATGAAAATGATAAGTGGGGGGACGAAAACGCGTCCCCGCACCATTAACATGCGAGACTAGGAGGGAATGATCGCTGTTGTGCAATCGTTTGCAATCGAAATTCAACATCGGTAGCAGAGTTGGCGAACAGATGTCAGATCTGCTTTGAAAGTTTCGTGGTGCATGGAAATACGTTTTCTCGTCGTTGTTCAGCAGACAGTGAGTGAGTGAGTGAATGTCAGGGTTTTTATGGCGCAAGAGCCAAAATTGGCTATACTGCGACACGTTTGTTAAAATATTAAAACAATGTTAAAAATACACAAGAAAAATACGATATAAAAAAATATTATAGAGGAATGACATGACATATATAAAAACGAGCTAACGATTAAACGTTTTAAAACGCAAATGAAATATAAATATCAATTTTCTTCTGAAAAAGCAAATAGATTTTTGGGGGAGCGTTCCACAAGTCAGATGGTTTAAAACAGATTTTTCGAGGATGCGATGATGTTAAAAACTGGGAATCGGCTGCATCGGTGATGAACATTAAATAGCATTCAGTGACATTGAAGACGCGTTCTCAAACTGCAAATGTTCTGTGACCATTGTATGACCAATGCGAATCGCGAGTCAATTTGACCCAGTTCTCGCATGAAAATGATCCTGAGTGGGGGGACGGAAAACGTTTGTCCCTGCTGACTCCATGATTCCTGCCAAGATATTAAAACTATGAGATGAAATGATCGCTGTTGTGCAGATCGTTAGCAACCTCGAAATTCAACATCGGTAGCAGAGTTGGCGAACAGATGGCTAGATCGAGGAGTGAAATGTCCTCGTGGGTGCATGGAAATACGTTTTCTCGTCGTTGTTCAGCAGACAGAGACAGTGATCAGAAATCAACTGCTCGATCTGTCGCCCGCGAGAATTTGTAACATCATGCCCCACAGAGGGCTGTGTCCGTTAAAGTCACCGAGCAAAATAAATGGAGCTGGCAATTGACTGACTAAATGATTCAAATCCACTTGTGGCACAACATCGTTGGGTGGTAAATAAACACAACAGACTGTGACTAAAGAATGGACGTGAATCCGAACAGCCACAGCCTGTAACGATGTGTGCAGTGTGACGACAGTACTGGGATACAGATTAGATGTGAAGAGGCATACACCTCCGGTTGGAGATGTATCGCCATCTACATCCCGTCGTACACAATTATAACCACGCACTTGCATTGTCATGGTACTCTTCAGAAATGTCTCCTGAAGAGCAACGCATGCGGGCTGGTACGTGGATATGATGGATTTGAGATCGGCAAGTCGAGTCCTTAGACCACGGCAGTTCCAGGAAATAAAGGAGGTCATCAAGTCTTCGCACGTGCTCCCCGCAAGGAGCCAGAAGACGAAGGTCTGGGCGACAGATCGTCCATCAGACTTTCGTCGCTTTGATAGGCGTGAATGTCCATGACATCGTCTCCCATGTCATGGAGTTTTTTAGAGAGGTTCGACCTCTTTTTTTTGTGGGATTGCACCCCCGACTCCTTTATGCGTGTTTTCCTGTTCTTCTTAACATCGCGTGGAGGGGATACAGACTTAAGTGTATCCACTGCAACATTCTTCGGTGTTATAGATGCGGCTGTCGCAGATGTTGGAGCCGTACTCGCGTCTACTTGAATGGCTGTGGATACGTAGGATTTGCTGGTCGCCGACGCATAGCTTTTTCCAGCAACTGGCGTGCGTGACGATACAACACGCCGAGCCTCAAGATACGAAATTTTATTTTTTATTTTCAAGGCCGTGATCTCCTTTTCGAGTAGCCAGGTTGGACAAGCGCGAGAAAACGATGAATGATCGCCTTTGCAATTCACACATCGTTCCTTTGCTTTACAGTCTGCGCTATCATGGCCTACCTCTGCACATCTAGAGCAGGTTGGCTGGCCGCGGCAGACTGTTTTTGAATGTCCAAATCTCTGGCACTGAAAGCATCGCAGCGGATTCGGGATGTATGGTCGGACTGGGCATCGGATGTAGGCCATTTTAACAGTCTGTGGAAGGTCAGGCGTATTAAAGGTCAGGATGAGGTGCTTTGTATTCAGCACCTGTCCATCCCGCCTTATCGTTATACGCCTAACATCACAGACGTTTTGGGCCTGCATGTTCTCTTTGATTTCCTCAGTCGACACATTGAGAAAATCCGCTGGTGAAATGACACCGCGCGAAAAATTCAAAGTAGTATGAGGAGCCACGGTTACGTCTAAATGAGCGAGCTTTTGCAGATTTATAAGGGCGGTCGCCTGTTTCGCCGACGACGCTTCGAGGAACAAGTCCCCGGAGCGCATCTTGCGAATCGATTTGACCTCCCCAATACTGCGTTTAAAGCTTTCTCAATTAGAAAGGGTGAGACGTTGGTAAAGGTGTCGGGAGTTTTCATTATAAAATATCTAAACGTATTAAAAAATGCAAGCTTACGGTGCTCCACTGAAGGAGAATTACTACTGGGTTCCATGAGTGTTTTTGTGTTCATTCCAGTACGCCTCCACCCACCATGGAGCCCAACAAGGGGAGGCAGCCCGCCGGTCATCTGACATGCGTCAGGCACGGCACTTACCTCAGAGGTGGTACTGGAGTATAGTATTACAGGTTCGGGATGTGATCCGCCAGTTCACCCAGGGCACCCTAACTGCAATACTAACCCTAAAGCAACAGTCTTTGGTATTCCAAAAGAACCCGTATTGGAATCCGCAGAACTAATCACTAGCCGATTGACAGGAGCGGGCTCACTCCTGCCTCCCGTCTACGGAGAAGCATGGGCCAAAGGGCACGCAACAGGAACCCCAGACTCCACTTTCCCCCGGTACGGGTCGCCGCACACGGCAAACATGCGGGTCAGACTAAAAAACCAGTCTTAACATACGTAATTTAAAACAAAAATTTTACTTTTCAAATACCCCAAAGAAATAAACCAAAATTAAAATAGTAGAAATAATTAAACTCAAAATATCCAAAATAAAATTAACCACAAAACAACCCCTAACTGAACTAAATATAACGTTAAATATTGACCTGTAACTGAAACACTAACCAAGCAAATATTTTTTGGGGTTTTTTTTTTTTCTTTTCAAAATTCACTCGGGTACCTCGGGGACGTGGCCTCCCGTACTCACCCGAAAGTGAGCCCCTGAGGTGGAAAAGAAGGAAAGGGAAATTGAATGGCAAGAAAAAGGGCCGAAAATAGAGAAGGGTTCTCAATGGTGGAGGGTTCCAAGGGTTCGTGAAGAAAGATCACCGTGTTCACCAAAGACAGTAAACCCCTAGATGGAGACCAGGAAAAGATCACTCGAGGTGCACCTCGAGCGTGAACCCCGTACTTTCTAAGTGAGAATTATGATGGCGCAAGAGCCAAAATTGGCTATACTGCGCCACACGTTTGTTAAAATATAAAAAACTAGGTTAAAAAACACAAGAAAAATACAATGATATAAAAATAATTATATATGTGCATGCCTGCATGCACATATATAAAAAATAAAGGTAAAGATAAAACATTTTAAAAAGTCAAATGAAATATAAAAACCAATTTTCTTCATAAAAGCAAATAGATTTTGGTGGGGAGATTCCCCACCAAGTCAGATAAGGTTAAAACAGATTTATGAAAAAGGTGATGCGATGATGGTTAAAAACGGGACAATCGATTAAAATGTGATGAACAGTGTAAGAGACATGGCATGAAGGACATTCAGGAGCACGTTCTCCAAACAACAAATGCCTGTGTGTGAAGCGAGTATGGCCAATGCGAAGACGAGTCAATTTGACATCAGTTCTTCGCATTGGCATCACAGGCCATGCTCCTATGACAGGTTTCACAGAGTGCAGTTTGTTATCCAACTGCTGACTCCATGATTCCTGCCAGATGTTAAAAATATGATGCATGATGACGCGCTTCATATCCGATAGCGGAACAGCTAGCGGCAGATGCGTCGTCGCCGACTTTGCCGCGCTGTCCGCTTGCTCGTTGCCTATGATTCCTACGTGACTTGGTAGCCAGCAAAACACGATATCGAAACCCTTGCTGTACAGAGTCGACTCGTAATGTCGAGTATTGTACATACCACTGGATGGCAGCGATCGTGGTAGTTTTCAAGCGCTTCGAGTACACTCATGCTGTCAGTATAGATGCAGTATTTACGGGGCATAGTGGAGTCGATTAATTGAAGTGCACGGTAAATGGCGACAGCTTCGGCAGTGAAAATGCTGCAAGAAGTGTCGAGCCTATAACCGTGCATAATATCTTCAATCACGACTCCACAGCCAACGTAATCTGCACGTTTCGAACCATCAGTGTAGATGGCCGAATAACGACTATACTGACTGCGGTGGTAGGCGAAGACGCGTTGAAAGACGACAGGCGCTACAGTGGATTTACTGTAAGTGGCAAAAGGGTTGATATAATGGAACCGTGGCGTATTCCAAGGTTGGAATAGGAAAAGGTTCCTTTGCTGGATATGCACGTTAGGTAGGTCGAGTTCAGAAATATGAAGCTTCATCCTATCCATAAACGGCCGGATGTTAGACGGCCGTGCATCATAAAGTCTCTTCATGCTGGTACTCATATACACATTCTGCAGAGGATGAAGGCACGGACAAGATCTTAAAATAAAACGCAAGAGACAGCTTCCTCCGTCGAAGATCTAGAGGAAGCTGATGACAGTTAACATAGAGACTCTGCACCGGTGATGTGCGAAACGCACCCGAGCAGATTCTCAGTGCCATATGGTGGACGGGGTCAAGTTTTTGCAGAGTAGAGTTGCACGCTGATCCGTATGCAACACATCCGTAGTCGATGCGAGAGAGTACGATTGCCTGATACACTCGGAGTAATGATGGTCTATCCGCCCCCCAAGAGGTGTTTGACAACACCTTCAAGAGGTTTAAAGACTTTTCACACCTCTTCCGCAAATGTAAAATATGCGGAAGGAAAGTGAGCCGGCGGTCGAAAATTACTCCGAGGAATCGTACGTCGGGAACTACGGGAATTTGTATATCACGGATGCGTATTTCGGGGTCGGGATGAATACCCCGTTTGCGGCAAAAGTGCACGCAGCAACTCTTGCTCGCCGAAATACTATGACCGTTGGTGTCGCACCATTTTAAAATGTTGTTGACGGCAGTTTGCAACTGTCGTTCAATCATGCGCATGTCCGAACCTTCACAACTGATCTGTAGATCGTCCACGTATAGTGAAGCCTGTATAGAAGGCGATAAAACATTTAAAATGTGAGAAATATGACATATAAAAAGGGTGACACTCAAAAATACTCCCCTGAGGAACTCCCCTCAGCTTGGGTAAAAGGAGCAGAAAGAGTGCCAGCCAGTCTCACCTAAAAGTACGAAGAATTTAAAAAATTTTGAATAAAAGTAGGCAAATTGCCTCTGAAGACCAAAATCAAATAAAGTGCGAAGTATCCCATAGCGCCAAGTACGATCATATGCCTTCTCGATATCGAAAAGATAGAAACTAAATGATTCCTCCGGACAAAAGCGTTTCTAATTTTGTTTTCCAGCTGAATGATGTTATCGAGAGTGGACCTTCCTTTACGGAAGCCACTCTGAAACAGAGGAATGCATTTGTTCTTTTCTAACTGGTAAACGAGACGGGTATTGACCATACGTTCCAGTGTCTTACAAAGGCAGCTCGTGAGTGCTATCGGTCGATAGCTGAGAGGGTTCTTAGGATCTTTTCCAGGTCTTAGAATGGGGATCACTATGGCTTCTTGCCATTGAGTAGGATACACCTGCTCCCTCCATATTCGGTTGAATAGGCAAAGGAGACTTACTAGTGAATCCCCGTTCAAATGGCGAAGCAATTCATAGGATATTCCATCAGGACCCGGACTAGTATTGTGGGCCGATGATAAGGCTCTCTTCAATTCAAACATGTCAAAGTCACAGTTATATGGTAAAGGTTGTCGGCACCTGAAGTTGATAGGTGTCAGCTCTAAACGATTCTTAGTCGCCTGGAATGCAGGGCTATATGAATCGGAGATGGACACACTAGCAAATGTTTTGCCAATCAAGTTGGCCACATCTAAAGATGACGAAAACAAAGCAGTAGAAGTTTGCAATATCGGAATGTTAAATTCCCGATAAAGGCCATTCGCTGCTTTGACCTTTCTCCATAACTGTTGGCTGGTAGTTGACGATGAGATTGAAGACACATACTGGATCCAAGATTCTCTCTGGCATTGACGACGTATTCGACGAGCTAACGCTTTCGCACGTTTGAACGCTATGAGATTATCAGTGGTGGGGTACCTCCTGAAAATACCCCACGCCCTCCTTTGCTCCTTTTTGGCTTGTTGGCAGGAAGCGTTCCACCATGGTTTGCACAGCTTTCGAGGAGAATTAGGTGTTCTGGGAATGGCTGCATCGGCAGCATTCCGAATAGCTTCAGTGACATTGAAGACTGCTTCATCAACTGCCCTGTTCTGGACCATTGCGCCTGTGATAACCGCTAACCGCGTGAATGTATCCCAGTCTGCGCGATGAAAATGATAAGTGGGGGGACGAAAACGCGTCCCCGCACCATTAACATGCGAGACTAGGAGAGGGAAATGATCGCTGTTGTGCAGATCTTTGTCAACCTCGAAATTCAACATCGGTAGCAGAGTTGGCGAACAGATGGCAAGATCGAGGGAGTGGAATGTCCTCGTGGGTGCATGGAAATAAGTTTTTGCTCGTCGTTGTTTAGCAGACAGAGACAGTGATCGAGATCAACTGTTCGATCTGTCGCCCGCGAGAGTTTGTATCATCATGCCCCCACAAAGGGCTGTGTCCGTTAAAGTCACCGAGCAAAATAAAAGGAGCTGGCAATTGATTGACTAATTGATTCAAATCCACTTGTGGCACAACATCGTTGGGTGGTAAATAAACACAACAGACTGTGACTAAAGAATGGACGTGAATCCGAACAGCCACGGCCTATAACGATGTGTGCAGTGTGACCACAGTACTGGGATACAGATGGGACGTAAAAAGGCATACACCTCCGTTGGAAGATGTATCGCCGTCTACATCCCGTCGTACACAATTATAGCCACGCACTTGCATTGTCATGGCACTCTTCAGAAATGTCTCCTGAAGAGCAACGCATGCAGGCTGGTACGTGGATATGATGGATTTGAGATCAACGAGTCGCGTCCTTAGACCACGGCAGTTCCAGGAAATAAAGGAGGTCATGAATTCTTCGCAATCGCTCCTTGTTTGGAGCTAGATATTGGTAGAGTGGGTGAAATATCACCCATTAAACTTTCATCATCCTCCGAACCATGTAGATCCAACATGTCGACCTCTGAGGTCTGGTGGGTTTTTAGACAGGTTGGATCTTCTTTTTTTATTTTGAAGGATC
>BMAU01015409.1:0-12051 GCA_019973935.1 Trichonephila clavipes
CTAATCTTGGTGAGAAAAGCAGGGGACGACAACCAACTCGATGAAACAAGCCTTCCAATCTTGGTGTGTGAAAGCAGGAGACGACAATTATTAACAGGTAAGTCTAATCTACGTTTGATGCATACCAATTCTGATGAAAAAAGGGGGACCGAGTCGACTCGATCCCACAATTTTCGGACTTGAAGATTTTGGCTGGAAACATTTACTGATAACACTGCCAGAATCTGGGTGTCAGTGCACGGCATGCGAAACGCCATCTGTGTAATTAAGAGAATTAGGTGTGTATTGTTGTGTCTTCAAATAAGAATATGTGAACTGTGCAAGCCTAACTGCGCATGCCCAGTAATTCTGATGTGAATGTAAAAAGTGTTGTGAGTAAAAAATAAATACCAGTCCACTAGAAACTGTGTCGTGATTGTGTCATGAGAATAATGAAGGAGTAATTAAGCTATCGACTAAAAGAGAACCATAAAAATGGACAGTGTTTGCACCATAAAATTGATTATTGTGCGAGAGACTCTGAAGTCAACTGCTTAAGTATTGAAGTTGACCCAAAATATCATCCTTTCGCAGCCGGAGTATAGGAATTAGCTATTGGATTAAAAAATGGCTGAGTGAAACTAATGTGTATTCGTATTACGAAGAAAGAAGCCAAGTGCGCGGCGACCGGTTATGTGAGATATGCGAGAGCAATGTTCTTTGAATTTTTGTGAGGATTTTAATTATGTCTTTAATTGCTAAGTTGAAGAAAGACGAGTTAAAACTTGTCGCTGAGGAATTAAAACTAACTGTGCCAGATAATGCAAAAGTTCTTGATTTGAAAGTAGTGAAGTGTTTTTTAAAAAAGAAAAAAATTAGTTAAAATATTGTTGACTATGCTGTTGAAGAAACGAGAATTAAAAATCTGCGAGGGAATTAAATTTAGAGTTCGAAAAAATTAAGTTAGCGCAACTAGAGAAGCAATTAGAGCTTGCTAATATTCGGAAAGATTTACAATATGATTCTTCATTGTCAACAGTGAGCGCTACCGAAAAAGGTAACAATATTAGTATCGAAGCGTTAATAAAAAGTGTAAAAACATTAACTATTTAATTATCTCTGTACCCTCACGTGTTGAGTCATATAATTTATTTTTTCAGTCATTAGAGAAAGCATTCAAAACGAAAGAGGTTCACAAAGAATGGAAATTGGAAATTCTTTTAAATATTCTAGGAGAGAGCGAATAACTTAATGATTTATGTGTCAGAGGAAGAATTGCGCAGTTATGATAAACAAAAAAATTTAGTTTTGAAAGAATTTCAGCCTACATCGCAAGAATGCTATAATGATTTTCGTAAAACTCAAACATTAAATTCAGAGAATTATGTTCAATTTGCGTCTAGGTTAAGTGCAACATTTGAGTATTACTGTCAGTTACGAAATGTTAATGAATTTAAGTCATTGTGTGAATTAATTGTTGCGGATAAAATGATGAGCACTCTTGACAGAGAATTATCGACTCATATTAATGTAAAACAAGGAGAAACATTTTTTAATCCCCACGAGTTAGGGCGAGAATGTGATACTTATTTATCTTCTAAAGGTAAAATAAAAAGCGAGTCTAGTCTAATACACACACATTTTCCAGGTCCTTTACTGAAAATGAAAATAAACGATTTGATTTCAATAAACAACAGAGATATAACAGCTCGCGAAATCGGAGAGGAGTTTCCAGTGTATTTTTTCTGAAATAAAGAGTGAAAAATGTGTGTTGTGTAAAAATGAAGCAATGCTTTGCAATTTTGCCCTCAGTTTAAAAGTTTTACAATAAATGAAAGAGTAGATTTTGTTAAAAACAATAAAAATGTGCTTTAAATGTTTACCCCCAGAATGTTGTGTTAAACAGTGTCGCTCTAAAAATTGCATAATTTGTAAGAAGCCGCATAATAAAATGCTTCATTTTCAAACAGAAATAAAAAGCATCCAGACTCTCCATTCGGTCCTTGAAGAGAAACCGCAAACGTTTTACCCTAATACCTCTGCCCCTCCTTTTATTCCTAGTTCAAATATAAACAATCAAGAAATCGTGTGGAGACTACTTTTAGTCATAACAAAATTAAAAAATGCTTATATTCAGCACTGCTCGCTTATTAATTAATGATAAATATTCGAATTGCCATGAATGTAGGTGTTTGTTAGATGGATGCAGTATGGTTTGTCTTATTACAAATGAGTGCGCCAATAAATTACAACTGAAAAGCGAAAAGATTAATACTTTGATCTCATGTTTAAATGATGCCTCTATGATTGTTAACGGGTGCGTTAAAACGACAATTTCAAATAAAAATAATTCATTCGTGAATGATTTAAATATGTTAGTAGTTAAGAAAATCACAGATTTTATTCCAAATAACACGTTTAATACCAGTGTTAATTTGTCAGATATAGTGGAGTTAGCTGATGATCGTTCTAATATTCCAGATAAAATATACATGTTGTTAGGTGCAGAAATATTTTTTAATTATTAAGACCGTAAAATTTAAGATAAAAAATTCAGATCTCATTTTACAAAACACGGTTTTTGGATACGTTGTAAGTGGTAATGTAGATTTATTAAATGAAACTAAAAATCATTGCGGTTTGGTTAGGGACGAAGATTTAAATAAAACATTGCAAAAATTTTGGAAGTAGAAAATGTGGAGAGATAGTGCAATTAAAAAATAATGAGCCCAATTTATGCGAGGAACACTTTATGAAAACACATTCTAGAGACATTGAGGGACGATATGTAGTTAAAATGCCCCTTAAAGCTGATCCAAATTGTTTAGGGAATTCCTTGGGTATAGCTCTCAAACGATTAAATGCATTATTGCTTAGAACGGAAAAGGATACTCAATATCTAAAATTGTATAGGGAATTCATGCAAGAATATGAACAATTGGGACATATGCGAGAAATGACGCTTGAAAATGACAATCCGAAGATGAACTATTTCTTACCTCATCGTGACGTTTATAGACCCGAGAAAAGTACCACTAAGGTGAGAGTGGTCTTCAATGCGTCTAGACCTACAAAGATAATGGATTATCACTCAATGATAATCTTTTAAACGGAGTAGTCATCCAAGATGACTTATATGCTCAGATGATTAGATTTCGTACTTACCGATATGCACTGACTGCGGACATAAAGAAAATGTATAGAATGATCCTAATTGATTCCGAACAACGCTGTCTACAACAAATATTGTGGAAGGACAATAAACATGACCGAGTAAAAACATATGAGCTTAAAACGGTCACGTTTTGGAAGACCAGTGCCCAATACTTAGCGTAACGAACATTGAGACAATTGTCCTATGATGAAGAAAATAAATTCCCGGTAGCAGCACTAGTCCTTCGAAGTCAGTTCTACATGGACGATGCGTTATGCGGTGTGGAAACCTTAGAAGAGGCTAAGGAGCTACAAAGTCAGTTAATTGCAATTTTGAAAAGTGCAGGTATGGAATTGCATAAAATCTGTGGAAATCATTATGAATTTCCACAGTGTCTAGTGGCCGCGGTAGCCGAGTGGTATAGGTATCGGACCGTGGCTTGCTTTGTCACGGGTTCGAACCCTGTACCACTAAAGACCCGCCGTGTAGGGCAGCGATGCACGTTAAATCTGTCGATTATGAGAGGGGTGCCTCAGGTGTCGTCCACGTGTCCATGGTTAAAACGTGGTCCGTCGCCAAAAGCCCTCGTGTAGCTGAACAGTGCGACATTAATATTCAATCAATTTTTTCTAGACAAAATGAGACCAAAACATCGGGTGTGTCCTGGGACCCAGTAAAAGACCCCTTTTCTTTTACAGTTGACGTGATACCAAGAGATTCGTATACAAAGAGAAGCGTTTTATCAACTATTGCCAGACTGTTCGATCCTTAGGGACTTGTGGGACCAGTGGTGTCCAAGGCCAAGATATTTATGCAAAAGGTTTGGAGACTTAGTATTGACTGGAAAGATCCACTCCCAAATAAAGTGTTTTCCGAATGGCACTAGTTGTTAATTAGGATAGAGAGCCTAAATAGCATCAATGTCGAAAGACGTATAAAGATTGAGAATCCTTCATCTATAGAAATTCATGGTTTTTCTGATGCGTCAGAGCGTTGCTATGGAGCTGCAGTGTATTGCAAATCAAAATATAATTCGGGAGTGACTTTAAAGAGATTAATTACTAGCAAATCTCTCTCGAGAGTTTCACCAATTAAGTGCCTAACTATTCCCAGATTAAAGTTATATGCAGCTATCCTTTTGTCCAAACTTGTGAAAAGAGTGATTGATGCCTTGAAACTAGAAACAGTTAAAGCAGTGCTTCTCAAAGTTTCCATAGTCGCGACCCAATATTCAATCATAATTTTCATCGCGCCCCCTTCATACAATAACAATGTATTGAACTCAATAAAATGACACTAAAACTACAATACAACCACAATTTCTTAAGTTCCACCGGCGTATATAAACGTCTCGCACAGTCAAAGCCTTAATTTCCCAGTACGTATATAAACGTCTTTCCGAAGTACGATATTTTCCTCTGCACTGCTATCCATGTAATTATTCCGAAGGATTTCGAATGCAATAAAAGGACCTTGACAATATTTGTCAAAGATTTACTATTTCCGATTATTTGCCCTTCTTTATTCTTTACCCCCCAAACACCACATACGCATTCCTACGGGGAAAACTAATCTCGTAAATTTTAATCGGCAGTTAAGGGACTAATTATAAGTCGTACAAATTATATAGATAAGTGTTAATTTTTGTATATAATTTTATGTATGACAATCCCATGGGGTCACTGTTAATTATTAAACTTGTTCGTAACTCAGGATTGTTAAATTAATTATTAAATACAATGTGTAGTTCTGATACATTTATAAATGTAATATATCACTGTAAATGTGTATTTTATTTTTTATTATGGTCAGAATATATTTCGTTGTTTACTTTCAGTAAATTAATAATTTTTTAAATAATCTTTTGTTTTCGACTTTTCAATATATTCTCGTGCCCCCCTCGTAGAGTCGTCACGCCCCTCAAGGGGGGCGCGCCCCACAGTTTGAGAAACACTGAGTTAAAGTTAATCTATTGACTAATTCAATGACAGTGTTGTCATAACTGTTCAATTCTCACAACTAATTTAAAAATCTCTAAACTAAAAGTGAAACAAATGATGTGTGGCTACGAGTGTTTCTCAGTTTAATAAAACATTTATTAAGGTATCCGACTAGGTTGAAAAAGTGTTTTTTGACAAAAAGGTCGAATTTTTTTTATGATTGTAAAATCAAGCCCGAGCCTTTAAGATTCCAAAACAGTCTTTATTTTAATTTTACGTAAATTAGAACTCTAATTATAGCAATTTAAATAAGTCATAGTAGTTGAAAACGAAACCGGAAGTAATGTAATCTGGACCGGAAGTGAGCTACATGTGCAGTGTTTAATTATTATTTCCCTAAAATGAAGTTTCAAAACCAAATTTTAATTATCTGCTTACTAAGCCACAGTTTGCTAATAATTATTTGAAATAATTTTGTTGCAAACGATTGGCAACGGCATTTTAAGACTATCGCTATTTCGTGTTTGTTTACATTCGACGTTAGATTTACCACGCCTATTTTAATTCTTTTTTTTTTTTTTCTCTATTTTGCTTTATTTTTTAGAATTTAAATTATTTTAATTTAATCTTTAATTTATTTTACCTGAAATCATGGGTAAATGTCGCTCATATCGTCCCGTAAACGAAAGTTTCACAGAAACCAAAATACAAGCACTGAAACTGCTTCATCTAATGAAGAAATTATGACCGCCAGTTCACTGAAGCTGCAGCAATGCAATGAGGTAAGTAATGAGGTAAGTAACATTTCAGAACGTTTAACTGGAAACAGATTGATTGATCTGGAAATTTTAATTGGTATTTTTCCTTATTGTGTTGCCCAACAAAAATGTGTACAGCAGGAAGCCTTTATCTTGTAGAAGATTCAAGGTTTGGATTATCTTCAAACTTTTCTTTGCACTGCAAAAATTGCAGTTTCATATCGGCATTTTGTACTTCTAAAAAGTTAGACAAAATGAATGAACTTAATTCTCGTTTTGTTTATGGATTAAGATTGATTGGTAGAGGTGTTTCAGCAGGAAGAAAACTTTGTGCTGTTTTGAATCTACCTCCCTTTCTCTCAAAGCTTGCATTCCGCCAACAAGAAAAAAAACTCCTCAGTGCTGCTATTTCCATTGGAGAAAAATAATGAATGACGCAGCAAAAGGTATTAGGCAATTTAAAAATCTATACATGATATTGTAAATTGTGGTGTTTCGGTGGATGGTACCTGGCAGCGTCGTGGTTTTTCTTCGCTAAATGGTTGTGTTAGTGCAATATCTGTTGATACTGGGAAAATTATTGACTTTGAAACTTTATCTCAGTTTTGTAGAAAATGTAATTCAAAGACGAAACAACAAAATGTGAAATTGCAGTGTAATCATCATAAAGGATCTTCCTCCAGCATGGAACCGGTTGGGGCTTATCGTATTTTTGAGAGGTCGGAAGATCATAGAATGTTACGATACACTGACTATTATGGGGATGGGGATTCCAAAGCTTTTGATGCCGTGAAGGACATTTACGAGAAAGATTCTGTTACGAAGCTAGAATGTATAGGGCATATTCAAAAAGAGTTGGAACAAGGCTTCGAAAATTGAAAAGCAGAAAGAAAGGACTCGGGGAAGGTAAATTAACTGATGGTTTAATTAATAAGTTACAAAATTACTATGGGATTGCTATTCGAAGCAATATTGGGAATTTGGAAAAATGCAGTCTGCTGTTATTGCTGCCTTTTTTCATTGTTGCTCATCAAAACATCAGCCAAAACATGGACAGTGCCCTGTCGGAGATGAAAGTTGGTGTAAATTTCAACGGGCTAAAGCTTCAAATATTGTGTACCAGGATAAATCGTTGGGTCTTCCACAAAATATTGTTAACACGATAAAGCCTGTTTATATGGATTTGTGTGACAGAAATCTTTTAAAAAATGTTTACATGGAAAAACTCAGAATCCGAACGAAAGTTTTAATGCAATTTTGTGGCAGATATTACCAAAAGAAGTTTTCGTTGAGCATCAAACATTGCGTTTAGGAGCATATATTGCTGTTGTGCAGTTTAATAATGGCTTTCAGAGATTAATATCCATATTAAATGAAATGGGTATTGTTTCGGGGTATTATACTATACGGGGACAAAAAATCTTCGATAATGAGCGTATTGCAGACTCAAAACATCACTCACTGCCAACAGCAAAAACCTGCAGAAGAAAACTTAGGGCCATTCGAAAAAAAAAGAAACATAAAAATTGAGGAAGAAGAAGGAATTACCTATAAAACTGAGAATTTTAAGTTGTTTTTTTAATATTTACTTTATGTAACTTATAAGTATTTTTTAAATGTGTTTTTGAAAATGAAATTTTACGATAATTTTTGCACGAAAACTGGGATATCTCCAGAACAATTATATAAAATTTAATGAAATTTGCAACACTTATGTTATAAGCCCTTGAGAGTGTAGCAAACCGCAGTTTTTAAGATACTTACACTTGATAACATTTTATAGTCCTTTTTAGCATAGAATAAAGAGTAATTTTGACGAAAATCATTAACGTGAAGTTCGAATGCTTATTAAATATTTATTTTTGAAAATATTTTTTAACCTGCGGTTTGACACTTCAGGTGGATAAATAAATGTATCAATGCAATTAAAATTACATTATGTCCAATATATATTTTTTACGCTGTTTTTTCCTGAAATTGAAATTTTTTTTAAAAATTTTATTAAAATAATTTTTTTTCAGAAACAGAGGTGATGCATGGTATTTATTTCATAATTATAACTGTTTAGGCCTATTTATGTTCTTTAAAAATAATAAAATTCTTCTGATAATCAATTTTGAAAAAATTGGTCTTCGAACCTAGTCGGGTGCCTTAAGTATTTACAAGGATGCATACAAAAAAAGTTAAATATTATCGCGCACGCTCATAGCCGTCTGTTTCCTCCAAACGCATCTAGCGGAGTCCCCTTTTGGCGCACTTTTCCTCCCCTGCTGCCACTCAAGAGAAGAGAAACTAGCCGGCGCTCACCACTCTTCGGGTCAACCACCTCTTCGCTCTTTGGTGCTTTCACAACATTCTCCCACCTTTGAGTTTTCCTGCTGTAAAAAAAACTCAAACACAACATATAAAATACAACCGTAAGATTAACAATATTGGTATAGAATGCTGGTGTTAAAATAAAACAAAATGTACAGTAAACAAAGCTTTTACATAATACATTTTAGGCATATGTCAAACGCTTAGGAGAAATTATTTTTCTGCCTCTCCTCGTGCGAATGACAGAATCAGTCAGATCTTTTGGTAAATTAATCTCTGGTTCTTGCAGTTCTAGATTGTAAAGTCTTTGCACAGGTCTGACCAGTTCCCCAGTCTCAGTTTTGACTCGAGCGACTCTAACATGTCCATCTTTTCCAGGAATCAGTTGAATTACTCTAGCAAGAGACCACAGAGTTCGATTCTTCAAAATATTTTCCACCATAACTACTTCTCCCACCGTTAAGGGTTTTAATTTACGGTGATGCTGCGTTTGCTCTCTGAGTTGGCCTAGGTACTCAATTCTAAATCTTTTCCTAAGCTGTTCCCTAATGGTTTGAACATGTCTAATCCTCTTGTTGATTTCTTGATGATCTAGATAATCTATGTCAGTTACATCTGACGTTTCGATTTCTTGTAAAAACATGGCTGGTGTTAATGGTGATAAATCATTAACATCCTCAGAAATGTAAGTTAAGGGTCTAGAATTGATTACATGTTCACCGGGCTTTCGGACAACTAGGAGGGCCCCTCCCACCATCTTAAATAAACAAGCTGTTGAGCGCTACACAACCCCGAGAAAGAATGTCCGCGAAATTCTTTTCCGAAGGCACGTGTTCCCAGCTACTAACATCGGAAAGGTTTCGGATTTCTTTCACCCTGTTAGAAACAAATACGCTCGAATCTCTAGTACGTTGTATCCATGCTAACGCTGTCATTGAATTTGTCAAGTTTAAGTCGTTTTTAACAGAAGCCGCAAGTCGGGTTCCAATTGTACACGATAATAATTCCAGACGGGGGATAGAAATATCTTTCAAAGGAGCTACCCTCGCTTTTGCCTGTATCAGTTTCACAAAAACATTTTCTTCATATTCTACCCTCAAAAATACGCAAGCGGCATACGCTTTTTTACTAGCGTCACAAAACACATGCAAGGTTAGCCGTTTAATTCCATTAGAGCTCAAATTCAAACATCGAGGTATTTTAATACTTGCTAGTATAGGGAGTTGCTCTAAGCACTTTTTAACTTGCTTCAAAATATCTTTTGGAGATTTTCATCCCATTTTAATTTTAATTTCCAAATTTCCTGTAAAATTAATTTTGGTTTTAAAGTCACAGGAGCCGTAAAACCGATCGGATCAAATATATGATTAGCTATGGATAACAATGATCTTTTCGTTATAGCCTTACCTTCATTTTTCCGACAGTTAATATTACATGATAAACAATCATCTTTGAGGTTCCAAATTAATCCTAAAACCATAGTCTCAAAGTTATCAGGTTGGCTTTCCAATTCTGAAAAATTTTCAGGATTTAATAAAACGTTTGACTGCCAGCCTCTTAAATTAAAATGTGCTGAAGTTAATAATATTTTAGATTCAACTATAAATTTTTGCAACTGTTCTTCTGTCTCAAAACTAGTTACACAGTTGTCAACATAAAATGATTTTCTCAAAATTTTAGCTACATTATCAAAGTTTCCATGAGCATTATCTAAATGGTGATTTAATGTAGCCCCCAGTAAAAAAGGACTGGATGTCACTCCAAAAACTACACGACGGTGACGATAGATTTTAATGTGTTCCCTATTTTCTCTATCATACCACATAAATCTCAAAAAATCTCTATCTTGCTCCCTTACTCCTATCTGTAAGAAAGTTTTTCAATGTCCGAAATAACCCCAATCTTATATTTTCGAAAACGATTAAGTATAGTCGGTATGACTTCAATAAAGTTGGGGCCTTTCTCCAGACAATCATTTAGAGAAGGGGAGCCCTTTGTTCGCGCGGACGCGTCAAAACCAGGTCTTATTTTACTTGTACTGTTTTCTTTCATAACGGGCCTATGCGGGAGATAATGAACAAAATTTTCTTTGTCATCATTAACTTCTTCAATTATTTTTCCTGATAACCAAAGATCTAAAACATCTTGGTATTCCTCAAATTTACCCGTTGCAATTAATTTTTTCTAGTACTTTCAAGTCTATTTTCAGCTAATTTCCTATTGGAGGATAAAAGTTTATTATCCAGAACCCAAGGCAAAGCTACCTCATATCGACCACTAATATCTACACTTATGGTTTTTTGAAAATGATTTAGTGTCTCTTTTTGTATTTCTAGTTTTGTCTTAGTCTCTACGGGATCTGTAATACCAAGAGAATCGAGCTTTCACAAATCGGAAATACACATATCATTTACAAACATAGAAGTAACATTCATAAAATGATTTTTATCAAATTTAGTTTCATTTCTGTAGGTTTTTCCCATAAGCATCCACCCTAATTTAGTTTTTATTGCTACGGGGCCAGATTTTAAATAGAACATAGTTCCAGTCAGTAGTTTTCCAGCTACATCTGCTCCTAATAATATTTCTATTTTTCCTCCAATTTATGACCGCTATCTGACAAATTAATGTTTCTATCTTTTAATTCATTTATCCAAGGAACATGTCTGATACTCGGAACATCATTACATATAATTTCTTGGTCATACACATTTAGATTACAAGTATAATAATTATCGATATCAGTTAAACAAATATTATAACATTTATGCCTATACATTTTTGTTTTTGAACCACCAAATAAAGAAGGAACAAACTCTGCTGCTCCTTCATATTTAAATCCTAAATTTTCAGCAGTAGATTTTAAAATATAAGATTTTTGAGATCCGGTGTCAATTAAAGCTCTTACTAAACTCTTATGGTTTCCGTTTTGCAACATAACGACAAGAGTCTGTAAGAGAACTTCAGAAGTGCAAGCTTGATTAGCCAAAACATTAGAGCTAGATGAACTAGCAGTCGTGCTATTCTCAATACTTGTACTTTCGGTTTCCAAACCCGATCTCAAAGGCAATTTAGAGCATAAAATACAGCATAATGCCGTTTATTACATATTATACATTTAACATCTGATCTACATGAATGTGACATGTGACCTTTTTTTAAACAAATATAACACACGCCTCTCTTAATTACAGCATTCTTCTTAACTTCATATAACATAGAAGCTGCTTCACAACAATTTTCAGAGGCATGCGTTTTTTCACAAAATATACAATTATTATTATTATTCTTAAATTTAAAGTCTTTCCTATTTTTAAAGTTACTATTAAATAAATCTGTAGCAGTTGCAGTAGTGGAAAGATTTTCTAATTTTTTCTTATAATTAAATTTCTCAGAATCAAAACTATTCCTAGCAAGTTTTATTCTGTCTTCACTCGATACTTCTATCGATAAAAATTTCATTAGAGAATCAAGGTCTTTCTTACCTGATTCATTTGATGAATAGCCTACGTATCTCTCCCAGGCGCGCAGAATTTCAGAGGGAAGACAGGATTCCACCAGCGGGAACAGCATGGCAGCATATTTCTCTTTGGTGACTCCCAAGGACTCTAAGGCGCGTAGCTGGGCCTCAATCTTGTCATACAGCGAAGACAAATTGACTTTCTTAATTTCTGTATTTTGTAGGACAAGCTTTAAAAGTTCTCTCACATAAACTTGAATCAAGACATCCTCTTGTCCGAACCGCATTTTCAAGTATTCAAAAGCCTTTCTGTAGTTTTCAGGTGTCGCCGGAAAACTTTCAACTATATCCCTGGCCCGGGATTTTGGATTTGTTGCCTGGATAAGGTACTGGAACTTGTCTCCATCATCAATGCTCTCATCTTCATGAATTCTCTTGAACTGG
>BMAU01015412.1:0-59770 GCA_019973935.1 Trichonephila clavipes
AAGGATAAGCGATGCGCAAGTATTAAAAACGACATGGAAACTCGGATTCTGACACCAACTTTGGATGGTTTGTGCGACATTTTCCAACTTTTAGAATAAAAGTATCATTCGAAGTAACCGGGGGAGGGGGAAGGTAGAGAAATTGCTTACAGACCTTTAACGATTTTTTTTTAAAGTTTCCGTAAATTTTATTACGTTTTTTCTGAGGTTATGGGATCTATATACAGGGTGTTGCCAAATTCGAAAGACAAATTCAGAGGGGGAATTCATTCAAATTTGAATTTATTCAATTTTGAATTCATTCAAATTTGTGCATGGGGACCACAAATCACCATAAAACATCAGGTCGCAAATCACGTTCTGTTGGAGTAATTCTCAAAATCAGTTAACGTTTCTTAACAGCTTCCCTTACAAAAAATTTTGAAAAAATTTGCAAAAAATCATCACATTTTTTTATTATTAATATTAAATACAAGGAAACGAAACAAAAAAAAATATGTGGGTTTTAAGTTGAATTCTTAATTTTTTACAGGCGTAAAAGCATTCAGTTTTAATATTAGTTTACTATCCCGAATTATCTCGAGCAAATAGAAAAAAAATTAAATATTGGTCTTTATATAATAGTTTTTGAAGCAAGGAACAATATAAAGTGATGAACACTGGAATTAGGTCTCTTTTCTTACTGGAATCTCTTTTAAGGGAGTCCAGGGTACACTGTCTCGTTGGATTTGATTTTTTTCAGTAGCAGGAACAACATCTCGAACATGGCCTGAGGTTAACCTTGTGAAGATCCCCTTGGATCTCACTTTGAGAACGAGAATAATTTTGAGTGAAAGGAGAACTAGTAGCCATTTTTATGAATATCTTTATATTCGGTTATCTTTCCCAAATAGAATCAAAGACTTTTAATAACAAATAATTCAAATAGCTTTATGAGGTTTAAATGGGACTTTCCTTTATATTAACTTAAATATTTACTGATCCAATTAATTAACAATTAGAATATCGATCACGCAGAGATTACCGCAATAAGAGATCCCAGAATTATATTCAATAATGTTCCTATTGAACATTTAACTTAAATCTCACTCCTAATATAAAACTTTAATGAGACTTTAATTATAAATCAATATTTACCACACTGAATCTCAGCTCTTCCTGAGCGTAATTTATCCACCTAAAAATCTTCAATAATAAATCTCTAACTTCACTATTATAACTTCCTGCTTCATTCTCTCTCTCCTACTGCCTCTCACTTTACTATTCCGTTTGACTTAAATACTTTATCTAATCTGTATAACACGGAATCCCTGTCCTCTTTTTGGAGCTGATTGGAAATAGGTAGGGAATTATATTTCCCTAAAAAAGACGTCTCAGAAGGTTAGTGATAAAGTTCCGTATAGATTTGTCACAACCTGAGTGGTGGCGAACTAATGCTGGGTCTTCCTGAAGTGGCAGAACAATCGTTACGATGATTTTCAGAAATTATTTTGTCAATCTCAGTTCCATTCTAGATTGTTTAGGTGATCGGGAACTCCTGATTTACATTACAAAATGTAGATAATATACAGAACCATCACTTCTACTACTTTCATTGTCCACCTCATCATAATCACTATCTAAAAAATTACCGCTTTCTCTATCTTGCATCATCGCCATTATTTTACTTTTTTTTTTCACAACGGAACTCTATTCTTCTTTATACATCACTAATCCACAATCCGACGTGTACTATACAATAGGGAAAACACGTGACCAGTTTCGCCGAAAGATTCACGAAACCCAAACAAAACATTGCAAACTGCCAGTCAAAACTGAATATTTCCTTTCATTTCCTCCACACCGAATAAAACCGCTACAAAACCAATCGTACTGACAAATTCTGCTTCTCCGGAGTCTTTTTGGGATAACAGTTAACTGTTATATGTACGAACACGATATAACTCGGGATAATCAGGCAAGCGGTTAAAAAAAAGATTGTCTTTAAAGCATCGATGTAACCAATATTCTCTTAATCATAATATTAATAGAAAAATGAAATTAAAACTTGGCAGATCTTGACAAATGCCGTAGTACTAGTTACTGTCGATTAATTATTAGTTATTTTTCATTATAATTGTGTGCGAATACCCATTTCTCCATCAAGATTAAGCTGTTTCATAAATTTCCATTAAACAGAATTAGAATTACATTTATTTTCACTTCAATGCCTTCTTATCTACCATTAAGGTGTCAAGAGAATTCGTAATCTTCCTCTCTCCAGCATCAAATTTGCTACAGAATTTCCAATTCGCAAAATACGTAAATGTTCCCTCTTTAGCGCGAGCACCCCTCTTCAAACTAGAGGTAACAAAACAGCTGAGCCCTCGCTCTATTGGTTCCCGTGACTTGCGTCAACAATATCCTCTTTAGGTATGGAATATTAGAAATTCAGATCAGGACGAAGAACTTTTCCTGTTAACCTCCACTTTGAAGAAAGCGTGCAGCTTAAAATCCCAAGTCCAAGTAAACACGTTCGTATTATAGCGTACTGCTGTGAGTATTTACTGGAGATAATTTTTTTAACTGAGATTTAGATTGGAAAGACATCAATTCACTCCCAATTCTTTTTTCCATGCGAATTTGAAATAAAACTGTTCAAGATCTAGAAGCACTTCACTTTTTTTTAATTTGTTGATTTATTTTAACACTTTTTCAGAACACTGAATGTTTCTCGAAAGGGATGCGAATAGAATTTATCAAAAATTATTTTTTTTAAACATAGATCCTAAAATTCCAGCGAGACCTGAAAATTTGTTTAACTGCGTAACCGATATATTTCATGTAAAGAACTTGCAGAAGCTAAGAGAGCAGCAAATGCATCTAAATCAGCGTTTCTCAAACTGTGGGGCACACCCCATTTGGGGGTGATAACTCTATGAGCAAGCACCAGAGACTATTTTAAAAAAAAACATTATTCATTTACTGAAAGTAAACATACAAAATACATTTCGGCATAATAAAAAAATACACAGTTATAATATATTTATATAAATGTATCAGTACTTCGCAATGTATTTTATGATTAAGTTAAGAATACGTTTAATAATTGCCAGTGACCTCATAGGCTTGCCATATATAATTTTATGCACAAAAATAAACACATCGTATTAATTTGTACGGTTTATAATTAATTCCTTAATTGCCAATTAAAAGTTACGGGATTAGCTCTCCAATGCCTCCGTTTTCCACGTAGGCCCGCGTATGTTTTGTATTGGGGGGGAGAAAAGGAAAAAAAAATGAGGAAATCTTCTGATATAAGTAAATCTTTCACAAACACTGTCAAGATCCTTTTATTGCATTCCAAAGCCTCTGGAATAATTTTATGAATAGCAGTGCACAGAAAAGCTAGCACTTCGGAAAGACGCATATATATGTACGGGCATTTAATGCACTGGTTGAGCGAGACGTATATATACGCTGGTGGCACTCAAGAGGTTAAATTGGTATTGTAGCTTTAGAGTCAAAATATAGTGTTAGTGAATTAAATGTACTGCTATTTGTATGGAAGGGAGGAGGTGTGAAAAAACTTATGATTGAATATTGGGTCGTGAGTATATTGAAAATTTGAGAAACAATGATAAACAATTACATATTTTCTGATTATAAAGTCACTAACGTAATATATTTCAGAAAGCAGAATAGTTTCATTACCGAACGAAAACTTCCATAGGATTCAACAGATCGTTTTATAGAGAACTGCGATTTTGATTCATCATGACAAATCTCAAAGTTCAAAAGGAACAAGTAGAAACGAATAATCAATTATTTCTAATGTCTTTAATTTACAGTTCTTATCGCTTCTTTAGGGAATTTGTAAGTTTTCCGAAATTTATTTTAATTATTAGTAGTTAATTATGTATGTAAATTTCGTATTTTTTAAGTCATAAATGTAAAAACTGCTATAAAAATGAAAAGGCAAGTAATAAACAAATTTGTGAGTTTAAGATATTTTCTTTTTCGTTCGTGATTAAGTGGAAAGGAATAAACTTAAACTAAAAGCAATGAGTCATAGAAACTGAAATAAAATGTACTGTTCTAAAACGAATGATTCCCATTTTTTTTAAAAAAAACTACCTTATTTAAATTATAGTTCTTTATAATTTAAGCAAGATAATTTGGGAGGCATTATACTATATTTACGTTAGAAAAATATTTTCTGTTGCAAAATGCATTAACAACCCATGAATTTCTATTCATGAGTGATAAGTTATTTATAATTTATTTTTCGTTAAAAATAATTTTAATAATTTATCCATGATTAAAATGCATATTTAGGAACTTGTTTGGTCAGATCTTCGGGGAATATATCGTGATATGTATTTTAGCTGTTAAATTGGGAAACGTTCGTTACATTTAGTACTTTTGCTTTGTTTTTTCTTTCCCATAATTTAAAATTTACAGAATTTATCTAAAATGTAGTCGTATTATATCTTTCCGTTAACATTCATTAATATATTAAGTATGAAATTCACTCAATAACTTGTGTTATCATTTTATTTAAGTTAAATAAAAATGAATTGTTGCATATTTGCGAGTAGCACAACTTTCCCAATGCTACAGAAGAACTAACACAAAAGAAAGAGGACACCTAAGCACACTAGACAAACACTGAATCAAGTGTGGATCCTGTACATACGTTTCCTTGCACAATCATTCCCCGTGGTCACGTCCCCAGTGCGCATGTCAGGAACCACGTGACCTATTTCTACACTAAGTCCCCAATTCCTCTTTTTTTCCCGGAGAGGGAGAACAGGAAAATAGAGGAAGAGAAAAAAGCAATCTGACGTATCTTGGAAAAGAGCTGAATTCGGTATTTTTCCAATAGACTTGTCACGGTCTCACATTCAACTGGGAGGCAAATAGTTCACGAGTTGAAGTTGATCCAAAAATAAACTCCTCGGCCAAACTATGGAGAATAAGGAATAGGCGTAAAATAAAACTATTTTCTTTCTCTCCAAAGCCACCTTAAGCCTATGAAATTCGCCTACTTTTATTATATTGCGCTTTTAGGATATTTCTCCTTGGTTCTATGTGTAAGGGTAGTTCCCAAGTCTATTCGCGTACATACACGTATTTTGTTCTTTCAGTTTATATTATAAAACATCAAATGTAATTTGATTGCGATCTAGTCACCTTTTCTTTATAAATCCCGATTTCTTAAAAAAAGTTCCGTCGGGTACTTTCTTTTTTGAATGAATTTTTGTGTGTGTTTGCTTCTGTTTATTGGGGTTAAATTAGTACTTCTCAAACTTTCAATATTTGCGACACAATATTCAATAATAATTTTCGTCACGTCCCCCTCCACACTGCATATAACAATGTATTAAATTCAATAATACGATTCTTTGACGCTTTACCTACAATACACGTTAAGGTGTGCCGGCGTATATAAACGTCTCGCTCAGCCAGTGCGTTAATTGCTCCAGCGTATATATACGTCTTTCTGAAGTACGTTCTTTTCTGTGATTTACTATCCATAAATTATTCCGAAGGCTTTTTGGAATGCAATAAAATGACCTTGATAGTGCTTGCGCAGGATTTACTTTTTACAGAGGATTAGATTATTTATTCCTTTTCTATATACAACACATACGCTTGCCTACGTGTTAAGCGGTGGCATTGGGGAACAAATCTTGTAAGTTTTAATCGGCATTTAAGAGATTACAATTATCTCGATAAGTGTTCATTTCTGTAATAATTTTAGGTGTGACAAGTCCAGGGGTCACTGGTAATTATTAAACATAGTATTGTTCAATTAATTGTAAAATATACATTGCAGCGCAGTACTAATATATTTACAAGTGTATTATATCAGATAAACTGTGTATTTATTTTTTATGTCAGAATGTATTTTTTTTATTTACTTTCAGTAAATTAATAACCTTCTTAAAAATAATCTTTGATTTTCGACTTTTAAATATGCTCGTGCCCCCCCGCGTAAGGTTATCACGCTCCTCTAGAGGATTTTGTTTGAGAAACACTGGGTTGGACTGAAAAACACCACGGTTCTTTACAAACTAAAAATATTACCTAGGTAGCTGCGTAGTCACGGTCGAGCCATGGTCGTGAATTCATAGTCGGTGTTGTTGACACACAAACTCAAAATTTAGGGTCACTGAAGACAGGTCATATAGAAGAACTAATGCACGTTAATTCTGTCATGAATAAAAATTTGCCTGTTGGTGTGTTGTTAAAGTTTAGAGAGGGGGATAGGATCCAGCTTATTTGTTGTCTTTGTCAGCAGCCCGTGTTTTTTTTTTCGTAGATATTTTGTGAATATTTTTTTTTCTGTTTATTTGGACTGAAGTGAAAAATACCACGATATTTTCCTTACAACCAAAAAATGTTTTTTTTTTACCCCTAGCTAATCTTCGGCATTTCTGCCATTAGTCGACGAGAAGCCCAATAAAATGATGACGAAGCAAAAAAAGAATCAAAATTTGCCTCCATAGGGTTGTCTACAAACAACTTCAAAACAATTTGGCAGTACCGGAGGTGGTCACCCCATCTATTTAACCCCCCCCCCTGGTGACACAGAGGGCAACAAGCAAAATCCTTTATACTCCAATGCGATGTAAATGTCTCTGTAAATAGTCATGCCCAGTATGTATATGAAAGCACGCAACTCCAACAGATCCAGGCAGCGAACTGGGGATTCTAACACTTTTGTTAAGCAAGATATTCCACCTTTTACCTGCAGCTGCATCACCGTACTGGGAGACTTTTTTAATTTACAATTTACTGTAAATGAGTATTTTGATGTCACGCAGAGGCAAAGTAAAGTCAGGTTGGGATTTGAGAGATCCTGATTTAGCAAGACTTATCTGCTTTCTAATTTCCGTAAATGTTGCAATGTGCCATTACGTTCGAATTCGGTAAGTGCAATGAATTTGAAAAATTAGGTAAATACTGAATTTAAAAGAATTACAAATTCACGAAAACGCAAAAAGTGCGAAATTAAAGACTGTAATGAAAGTACTCTTAAAATAAATATGTCTCTTGCATGGAAATGGTGTGTGGAACATGTGTATAGGAACAATTGGATATCACTGTATTTATTGAAAATAAGGTATGTACAAAACATTACGCATAAAACCGATAAATAATGGCGAAAAAACTCGCATTATTTCACAAAAATTATGACTTTACTTATTTTACTAACATTTATGAACATTGTTTTATTCCATTTTACAAGATTAAGTAATTTGTTTTGTTACAGATTTTTTTAGGATATAAAGGGTCATAATATATGATAATTACACGAAATAATATTTAAAAGTTTTAAAACTAAACCTTACTGAACAGTATGCCAACAATTATTTAGTTATTATATACATTTTATATCACAGTGTGGAAGTGACACTGGCGGACATTTAAGGTTAATCGAAATCCCGGACATTCTCTAGTGTCAAACTATAGAATATAAGAATTTTTGTGTATATGCCTTAACCGACTTTATCAGCTATATTTTATGAAATATCTACCGTAAAATACGGCGTAGAACGGGCATTTTTAACACCAAAAATAAGATGGAAATTTAAGGGGGCGCGTTATACGGCGGGTATAAAAGCGATAGCTTTAAAAATGAAAAAGAAATGAGCATTGAAAATTTTTTTACTTCTACATGTAATGAAATACTGTTTATTTATATTTATTATATACAAAAAATGACTTGCCTTATGAATTAAAATAGTTGTATTTCTAAAAGTATAATATTTTTTCAAAAGTTTGGGATAATATCTCGAATAAATTACTTCAAAACATAATAGCAATGCAAACTAATAGTTCAGATTTCTTCGTAAAAAAGGGGATGTGCGTTATACGGCGAATATAACTAAAAATTTTAAAAAAATGTAGCTAGAAAGTATGGGTGCACGTTATACACCGGAACGCATTATAAGCCCGATTTTACGATAATTATTTTATGATATAATGGATTTCACGCTTTACTGGGAGGGGGCTAACACGTACCCACACATAACATGTAGGTGTGGGTACACATACATGTTACATTACACATACATTTTATTTATACATTAGAGATTTTTGATTTACATTTTCTTACCAATTATTGAAATGTAAATAATTAAAATTTAATTTTAAAAAACAAATAATACTTTATAATATGGCAAAAAGATCTAGGTTGGTGAAAGACACAAAACAATATCATGGATTCACCTTATTATTTTTCCCTTTTTTCTCTTATCAAATAAAAAGAAGCCATTCCACAAAATGAAATTTACAGATGAGGTGCAAATGTCGAACTTTATTTTTCCCTATAGAAGAAACTTTTCATTTTGCTCGGACGATGTAAAAACGACATCGATCGCTGACGATGAGAACCCATTTGCATATTTATTTTGATAAGGGGGACCAGAAGAAAGAGAAAAGGGGGTTTCTCTCCTGGAATTTAACACTTCCAGTCCTTAATTCTGAGCTCACCTAGAAAGCTACGAAACTTTAGCATAACAAATGGTTTTGCGCTCTTTACAACACGCAGGGACTAAGATTGCGAGCACTGCTCTTTCTTTTCTTCTCCCAAGCATTTCCGGCGTAGTTAGTGAATAATGAAAAAGAGAAGAAGCAGGGGGATGGAGGTACACTAATCCGGGAGGCGAAGACCGGAGCTCTGGGCGTTTTTTGGCTCTACTCCAGCATCCAAACAGACCGAACATCGCACGAGGCTTGTAACCAGGCGTGCTTACTGGAGATTGACAGCGCGTTGCGCCTCTTTAAAGTCCCCAGGGGACCGTTCACACATTAAGCGACGAGTTTTCTACTGTAGCTTGATTGCTAATGTTAAAGAAAATGAGAGAAATGACGTTTCGTAAAATTTGTAACTCATTCCATATGCTTATTTGTTCTTTTAAAAATAAATTTTCCAAACAATATTTTAAAAAAAGAATGACGTCTTTAAGTAGATTAGTTTGGGAATGTGTGAGATATTTATTGTTACATTATCATTGTATATGGTAAACAATTTCACTATTGTGAAAAAAAATTCTGTATAAGCTTTAGATAAAGAATAATATACTCACAAAACATTATTTTTTTAGAATCATATCTTTTGATACTTGCATTGTCTTAATATCTAAATAGCAGTGTCAGTTTATCCATCGGGCACTTGGGTCGGACGCCCAGGAGCCTGGAGGGACCCGGATAAGTTGGACTTAACCAGATTTTCTGGTTATAAATTTGAACCTCCAACGCCAAGGGACCTTGTAGATCTTCTGCACCCAGAGTCCGAAATGAGCTTAAATAGACAATGCTAAATAGAAAATAAATTTCACCCTACGAGTATGTTATATTCGTCAACTTTATCGTGTAATCTTTGGAAAAAACGCAAATCCTTTATTTTTTTTTCTTTATTAAGGGTTTTTTCAGAATATTTGCAATAAAATATATCTCTCGAAACATATATGCATCAAATATTTGTGTAAGGAATGCATTCTTAAGTCTAAAATTTGGATAGATTGATATAATCTTCCCATATACCAATTTTAAAGCTTATACTTAAATCCTTTATCTACCACATTATGATTTACTGCAAATTTTTCATACAATATTTTTTTTCAATCACTGTATTAAAAATTGAGGGATATACATAAATAAAATACTCAACTTTGGAAAATTTAATTTATTAGAGCTAATTAAGTAAATTGGTACTTTAAAGTACCGACAGTCCACAAAGGTCTCAAATATTCTCATAACACGAAAAGGCCGAATGACTTTTTAAACTCAGTTTTAACTCTTTAAAAATGCTAAATAACTAGAGAATATTAATATTTTACAGCACAAAATATATTTATTTTTTAAGATTATTAAATTTTTGAATTTAGTTTACTTTTTTACACATAAATTTAATTTGATGATATTCACACAGAAACAGTTTTTTTCATTAATACACAGAAATTCATTACACGTAGCGCCTTTTGAGTGAGGTTTCGATTGAACATTCTCTTAAAGCACTGCATCCTGGCGTAAGAAATACTGCATTTCCTAACATGAAGTACTGCTCCTTGAGTTCAGTCTCTTGGTCGTCATTCTAAGAATCTAACGAAAATTCCAGCAGATTATTTTCTGGGACTTCTGTTAGTACATCATTGATTCCAGATAGTAGGTTCTGTAGTAAATGCAAAGCTTCTTAAAGACAGAATTTTTTCCAGACATTCTGAGAAAAGGAAATAATAATAACACATTCTGAAAATCTTCTATTATTGTCAAATCTCAGTTATCTTAAACTTTTCTGATGCATTGGAGAGAGCTGAGTGGTCTTCCTCGTATTGGATCGTATCGCGTAAGGAAAATGACTTGCATAGGCTGCTCAAATCGCTAAGAAAGAAATTTATGATAAGGGGATGATTGAGCCACCATGTTACCTCATGAGTACCCTTCTAACCTGACATGCAGGATCAATGGCTTCATGAACTTGACGCCATATTCTCAGTCTCCCATCGAAGTTAAGTAGTCGGATGGAGAAACATCACTCCATGCTACTCGTTTCTTGTCCCTATGCTCTTTTGCCCAGGCAAGACGTGCAGACCGATGACGAGCACTGAGCAATGATACTCTCGTAGGTCGACGGCTGCCGAAACCCATTTGGTGAAGCGATCGTTGCACAGTCCATTTATTGACTGTACGAATGGAACCATCATTCAACTCTGGTAATAATTTGAGCTAATGTTTGGCTTCGCTGGCTACGTACAATACGCCTGAACCGTTTCTCATCATGCACTGTCAAGGCTAATTGTCCCTTGCAGTTTGCCCTTTCGCTAGTTTTTGTCCATCAGTCCATGTATTCTTGGTATACTCTCGACACTAATGACTTTGAAAATCCTAGATGTCGGACGATTTCGAAAATGGAAGGGCCCAAGCATTGCACACCTAACAATCTGTCCGCGATCGTAGGCGTCTAAAGCAGGCTGTTTACTCATACTGGCAATTCCAAAAACCCCAGCGTGCTCACTTGCGCATAAATGGTGCGCAACGCTACAAAATTTGCATATCCCTTGCTATTCCTAATTCAGCGGTGCATCAGTGTATTAGACCTGTAGGCTTAAAAATTGAAAGTCGCGGTTTTGTTTTTGGTTAGTATACATCCAATGGGGGAACGGGCGTTATGAAAATAGACTCCCAAGTTGTTGTGAGGAGGGTGTTATAAACATAATTTCACGTTTTTGAGCTTATTAGATATCATTGAGATCCACTAAAGCAAAGGTTTTGAGTAAATAATATCATAAAGATGAGATAATAAGGGGAAGAGGTTGTAGTATTCCACTAAATTTCCTCTTTTGAACCTGACTGACCTACAAACTTGTAATATGGCAGTTAAGTATCTTTAGTTGAGTAAATAATCAAGAAGAAGGGATTTGGTGGAATTCAAATCCCTAGGGATCTGTGCGGGAATGTGGTAAATAAAAAGTAAATTCCTGGTTAAGGCAAAGGGACATCATATACCTAAAAACTCGATTTTCAATTTAGTTCTAAAAAATAGTGCTTATTTTGCTGAAGTAGGGATGTATAAGGACGAATATGTTTGTTGATAAAGGCTAGGGGCGTTAAAATACATTTCGAAACATCTATTAAACATAATGACTTCAAACGTTAGGGGACGTTTGTATGTGGTTTAGTATAGGTCCTCTAATAATGGATTTATAAATGTTCTGTATAGGATACAAAATATATTTTGTGATGGCGTAATAGATAAAAAAAAATCAAATTTTTACATAAAAAAACATTAAGATTTTCATAATTTGAACTTTTTGATTGCATTTTTTTTTGTTGTTGTTGAATAAGAATTCACTAAGAACAGATTTTGCAGAAATCGCTTGCAGTGGCGTATAAGATGATATTTTTAGACCTTTGTTGAAGATAACATTTTAAGCTGACAGATAAACCTGGGAATTACCAGGCTATTCTACTTCGAGTTTTGTTTATTTTACTTCACTATTTTATTTACTAAATCTATCTTTCCTCCGATTTTATGATTTGCAATTTGCTTAAAATTATTTAAAATATTAATTAAATTTTAACCTCATTTAATTTTTATGCTTCTCATTTAAAAATATGGGAATGGGCATACCTGATGGTATTTTGAAAATTTTACTATTAGTTTACACTTTCTCAAAAGCATATTTTTTTGCATTTAGGTACATTTATATAAAAACTATTACATATATGATTCCAGATTTTTATATATATATACAAGATATATGCATATTCATATATTTTTATATTATATACATTATAATATTTTTATACAAAATATATTATATAAATATGCAGAAAAATGAAAAACTTTCAAATTTCATAATTTTTAAAGAAATAATTAAATTAGATTAAAAAATTGGGTTCATCTGTATTTAACTCATATTTTTCATTTGATCTTTTTGTATCAAACTAATCAGCCTTTTTTCTTCCGAATATATGGTCTAGCCAATAAACATGTCTAATTGCAGATCGTTAAATTTAATAGCCCTGTATGTCAGCATTAATTTTCAAATACACTCATAAAATGAGAGGTACTTCTCACATTTGGCTTAAGTGGTACAAATAATTAGATTTCATTAGACGTTTTTTTCTCTCTCCCTCTCAACTTCAGAGCTTGTGTAGATTTCATCAAATAAAGGTCTTAATTTTAAAACTAAGTCTGATTCTAGCTCAAAAACATGTCATATAAAGACTTATATTTATATATATTTATATATATATATATATATATTTATATATGTTCAAATTTTCAGTCGTTAATAAAATACATTTCTAAAGGTCTATGAAAATTCAAATACATTTTTAAAATTTATAGAGGATGACCCTTGATGTTAATACAGTTTTTTCAAATATTAACTCATTCTATATATTAAAAAATGAATAAATAGTAACAAACAAAAATAATAGTTCAATACCATATATAAATAAAAAACTCACTGGTTGCATCCTTGTAAACATGCAGGGTTATTCAACCTTTTTTTTTTTTATGGGCCGCACACATTTGTCAACCATTTTTTGTTGTTGTTGAATAATAATTCACTAGAACACGATTGGGCCGAAATCGGTTAAACAGTGGCGTAGGAGATGATATTTTTAGACCTTTGTTGAAGATAGCATTTTGCTGACAATTTAAAATGTGGAAAATTGATCAAAATATTATACTACTGTTTTGTTTATTTTTTAATTATTTTATTTATTAAACTATCTTTCCTTTTTTTTTATTTTTGTCACTAACATTATTTAAAATAGGAAATCCACAATTTTTACATCAGTAAACGATTTTTTATGATTACCAACAGTACAATGGGATTCCACAGGATGTTTTTGTTACTTTAACATTTCCACTATTAGTTGGTGCTGCACAGAATATACAATCAAGCTTATTTACATCTCTTGAAAGCGATCTTGGAGGAAAAGTGTTGTTGAATGATTTTTGTTTACTGGTATTTTTAAATACAGCACTTTCGTGATCCATGTTTGTTTTTCACTACAAAACAGTCAAAGTCGAAATTAATTGAATATTACTCGCTTTCAAGGTATGAAATATTGTTAAAAATTAATTCCAAGCATAAAATTGTCACTACTCTACTGTTGTTTATTATCACTAATCGTAAAGGTTATAAATAGAAAAAAGAATATCAATTCGCAGCCGGATGACATTAAAAAAGAAAAACCAATGTATTTGATTTCTTGTCAAATAATTTCCCACAAAAATTTTAATAATAATTTCTTAAATAACGAAATTTCTCATAGCAATAGGTCATGGCCGGGTCACCAAAAAAGGCTCGGCGGGCCACATACGGCCCGCGGGACTTAGGTCGAGTAACGCTGTTGTATTGCAATGGATAGCGAGTTGGATTTCTAATGCAAATATCTTGGGTTCGAATCCCTCCTGGGACGACCTGATTTCTCTAACAATGTGATTTCTTTTTACTGTACTATTTTATTAGATAAATTAAATTTAACGAATGAGTAAATAGTATCAAGCACATACACACACAAAAAAAATAATAGTCCAACAACCTATACGAAAGGAAAATGGGGAAAAAAACTTCAAGGAAAAATCGCTTTCTAGTTTGTCTCTTTAATTGGATTCCGCCACGCGTATATGCGTAACTATTTAATAAAATTGTAACAAAAATAAAACGGTTCTTTGTTGACCTAAGTAAAAATAGACTTTTAAGTTGATTTTTTTATATTACTTGTAGTACTAATAACTTGTATAATATTCTTATAATACTTGTAATATATACTAGATGGTATACTCATTCTTCGTACGGATGAATATGAAAAACATAGCAATTGAAATGGAAGGACAAAACAAAGTTTTCAGCTCAAATTAACAATTATTTCGAATAATTTTAAGTTGACTGAAAAATTTGAAGCGAAAAAAGCCACAGCATCCTGATATCAAGTTAGAGTACCTAAAAATTATAAACCAAAACAACACTTTGCTTGAAAACTTTTCAAACGTATAAATCAAAGCAATTTATTCCAAGGTCAAAGTAATTTGGCCATTCTTCGTTTTAATATCGCAGCATAATCTAGAATTCTAAGCAAAAAACCTATTGCCATGTTAAAAAAACTTAAAATAAGTTATTGAAAGAATAACAGAGATTTTTGATTATTTAATATTCCCGTAATCCCCCTTAGGAATCGATTTTTGTAAAAAAACTATACGTCACTACACTGCTGGACAATTGCTAAGGACGGATAACACTATCATCCATAGCAACCACAAAATGAAAGGAAGCAAAATGTGGAAAATTAGAATAAGTGCGGGATATTAGTAAGAAGAAGTATGAGTATGCAAATTTTCTTTCCACGTCTGTTCATCACGTGATAGCGTTCATAAGAGCTTTAAAGGTTTTGACGCGTGTGGACAGTTGTTGTTTCAAGTCAAAGTTTTACAAGAAAGATTTAATAGACGAACTTAAAATTTTTGGCATGTCTTCCCGACATCACATAGATGATTTTATGCGTGGCCGAATTATTGGAAAGATCGAAGAAGGGCGAAAAATAACAGATGTTGCCAGGGAGTTCGACATCGCTCACAGCGTTGTTTCACGGATGTGGAAGTCATTTAAAACTACTGGAATGTGTAGTAGACGGCACAGGGGAGGTCGTGTTAGAAGTACGATGCCTGCAGAAGACAGATATATCGTCCTATCAGCAAAAAGGAACAGGCGCACTACAGCTCAGCAGGTGGCAGATCAGTTTCTTGCTGCCTCAGGAAAGCAGATCTCCCGAAAAACTGTTGCTAGACGTTTGAGGGGAGGAGGATATACGCACGCAGACCTGTTGTGTGTTTCCCATTGACCAGACAGCACCGTACTGCCCGTTTGCAATGGTGTCGTGAACATCACAATTGGACTGAACAGGACTGGGCATGCGTACTCTTCTCAGATGAGAGTAGGTTCAGTCTGTCATCGGATTGTAGACGCCAACTGATCTGGCGCGAGAGTGGCACTGCTTATCGTCCAGAAAATATCCAGGAAAAGGACCGATATCTGACATGCAGTATCATGGTGCGGGCCGGCATCATGATCAATGGCCGCACGCGCCTACATGTGGTTGTGAATGGGACTATGACGGGCCAAGGATACATTAATGAAGTTCTACTTCTTCATGTTCGTCTTTTCCGTGGTGCTGTCGGTGATAAATTTGTTTTTATGGACGACAACGCAACATGTCATCGAACACTCGCTGTTCAGGATCGTCTAGACAGCGAGGGTATTCATCGTCTCGTATGGCCAGCTCGTTCTCCAGATCTAAACCCCATTGAAAATGTGTGGGATGCTTTGGGGAGGCAAGTTGCTGGTCAAAACTATCCTCCGACAAACAAGAACACCCTCATCTGTGCACTCACAGAGGAATGGGATAAATTGCCTCAACAGCTGCTGGATAATATTGTGCAAAGTATGGTACGACGTGTGGAATGTTGCATCACACACCACGGTGGACATATCCCGTACTGATACCTTTCTTTAAGGTGCCTGCTGACTTTTAGATGCATTGTTCCATTTCTCCGTACGCAGATCAAATGAACATTTTTTTTTTTTTTCTTTCAGATGTTTCACAGCTTTTGTACTTTCCAGAACAATAAATATTCTTTATTCTAATGTCTGAACAGTGTGGCAACTATATTTTATCCTACTAGGCCTCATGTCTCGCTTAATGTTATGCTACATAGCAATTTGTGATCCGTCCTTAGCAATTGTCCAGCAGTGTATAAAAAATTATATAATTTTGAAGTACTTAATATATATTTAGATTAACAGATATACTTACATTAATTAACAGTTAATTACATTAATTAACAGATAATTACATAATTTAGCAGATAAATTACATTAATTAACAGATAACTACATTAATAACAACTACAATCCTTGTTACAACTGCAAAAACACCAAAATATTTATTTTTATGTTTATTGTGTACATCAAGGGTTCTCAAACTGTGGAGTGTGCTTCTAAGGGGGAATGATAATCGTACCTAAGGGAGGGGGTGGTAGCTTATCAAAAACTGAAAATAAAAGTCGATTTAAAAAAAAATTGCTACTGATAGGAAGCAAAACAAAATACATTCTGACAAATTAAAAGATGAAATGCTTTATACTTATAAATGTATCAGAACTAAACAATGCATTTGATAATTCATTATAAATACTAAATTAAGTACAAATTGATTAATTACTAGTGTTGGACATTAAAATAGTATACGACTGAAATATTATTTTCAGTGAGGAAAATTCATCAATGTAAGGAACCTGGGCGCTTAGTGACCTTGGTACCTTCTTTAATAAAAAACTATTTTGAAATCTGTTCCAGTTTAAAAATTAGGAAAAGTAATCAAATTATTTAAAAGTAACATATACAAAACTTAATACTTATCTTGATAATTTGTAGTTTTATAATTAAGTCGTTTTGTAGTATTGGCGTCAAAGTACATTATTATTGTATGAGGGGGGAGGAGGCGGGTTGAAATTTATCATTGAAAATTTTGGTCACAAATATTGATAGTTTGAGAAGTAATGATCTACTTTCTTTTTTTTTTTTCTTTCAAATGAATCCATTACATCCATTACAGTAGTTCATTCAATTAATTTAATCGTAGATATTCCCCACTTCTCTTCATGTACATAGAAAATTTTATTATTGTTCTGTATTATTAGTTTATATGTATGCATTTTTTCATCTAAATTGCTTTGCCTTGGATAAGATTTTTGAGCAGGAAGGGACAGTTGTGAAAAGTTTCTTTTGTGGAACACAGTTCAATGTACATTAAAATGCATTTTATTCTTTTACATAAGACTATATTTAGCGTTTCTTAAACTAGGGGGCATAATAAATCTAGGAAGGGACGAGAATATTTAAAAGCCAAAAACAATAGATTATTTAATTTTTTTTTAATTTACTGAAATTAAACAAACAAAATACATTCTGACATAATTAAAAATAAAATTTAAATTTACACTGATATAATGCGCTTATAAATGATCAGCACTGCAGAATGTATTTGACACTATGGGCTGGTCATATATTAAATTATATACAAAAATTAATACTTATAATGATAAATTTTACGGTTCATAAATAATCACTTGAATGCCGATTGAAAGTTACGCGATTGGATCCCCAATGCCATTGTTTTCCACAGAGGTGAGCGTATATGATGTATTGGAGAGGAGGAGTAGATTAGTAAATCTGGAAATCCTCTGATGTAAGTAAATCCTTCGCAAACACTGCCACGGTCCTTTTATAGTTTCTAAAGCTTTCGGAATAATTTTATGGATAGCAGTGCACAAATAAGATCGTAATTTGGAAAGACGTATATATACGTCCAAGACAATTAACGCACCAGCTGAGACGTATATATACGTCGGTGGTATTTAAAAACCGTATTCTAGCTTTTTTAGCTATTGTATTATTGAATTCAATTTTTTGTTATTTGTATGTAGGGGGGGTGCGCGATGAAAATTATTATTTATTACGGGTAGCAAATATTGAACGTTTGAGAAGCACTGGAACATAATTACAAAAGGATTCTTAATTCTAATTTATACTCAATATTCAAAACAATTATAAGTAGCCTTTGTATATGTAGGAATTAAAGGATAAATACTACGCACGCTATATCCTTACTAAAGATAATTACATTTTTTTCTTGTAGTAGTCGAGTACCCCATTGAGATAAAAAATGTCCTTAAAAATACTAATGCTTATTCGCATATCTCTTATGATAAAATATTTATCTGAACTATTCAGCATATCTGCTGTAGACTGGCATGATTATGGAATTATCAGGGGAAGCATCATGTTTGATTGATACTGCGAATACTATACAGAATCGAAAATTGATATCTCCTTAACATAACACTAGGCCTTTTGTTATGTCACTGGTAAACGTATAATTAATGTATCCAACATTAATGACGGTTGCTACAGTTCAATGGTGGCGAGACGTTACGCAATCAATACTGTACTTAATTACAAAACACGTCATCGGCAATATCATTTTGTAATGTCACCCTCTTAATTAGGGTGCTTTGTATTTTTGTAATATATAATGATCCAATAGCTTTTAACAGTTGTGTGTAACTTTAATGTTTTACCAGAACAATAAAATGAAAAAGTTCAAAGTAGTAACTTTATTGGCATCAGTTCAAATTATGTTGTAATGATGTTTTAGGATCATGTGAAATTTATTTCTGATTTTTTTTATGTGAAATTCATGTTATAAGTGTGTGTAAGATTCTTTTTTGATTCTAAAAGAAAGTTTGAAGTATTTTTGTTTCTATAGCCATAATTTCGAAACAAATATTCACCTAGTAATATTTTTGTGACCTGATCGTGTGTTTATTTTTTAAGTAAAATTCGAAATAAAAGTGAAACCCAGTGGCTGAGTGGTAGTGCATCGGTTTCCACGCCACATGTCAGAGGCTCAAATCCCGGGCTCGGCAGGGTCGACTCAGCTTTTCATCTCTTTTGTGGGTCGATAAATGAGTACCAAGCTTGCTTGGGAACTGAACACTGGGGGCAACGCGTCAGCCTGACCACTTGACCGAAACATCTGCACATGGACCTCAGTGCCTAAGGTCACAAACACTGAGATAGTCACGGTGGGCCTTGATCTTCTTAACCAGCTGTACCATTGGAAAAAAGGATAAAAGTATGTCTGTAAGATATCAGATAAATAATGATTATGATATCATACAAATATACTAGTTATAATATACGTTATATACAAATACATTGTATTATGGTGTTCAATTAGTTACTTAATTTGTATGCCGCACAGTAAATGTAAGTAGTGTTATACAGTGTGAGTGTATAAATGATAGACCAGATTTTAAATAAAAAACATATTTTTGAAATTACTGCGTATATTAAAATAAGCGATATATGCACGTAAAGAGAAATATGTCTTTTTTTTCCATCAATGATAAACAGCACATTCGAGATCGCTGTGGTTGAAATTCTAACATGGCGACAAAGACAGATAAGAGTTTTTGCGTATTACAGTATGCATGGATAATTCCAGTAATTTTGGAGCAACGTTCATTTAGAAATCTCAATGAAAAAGACGCACCAACCAACAAGGGTATTCTAGGATGGTATCATCAGTTTATAGAAATACGTTGCTTGTGTAAAAAAAAAATAAAAAATAAAAAGCAGCGGATGGTCCTGCGTCTCTGTGAAGGAGGTAGAGGTGGTATATAAGGCAGAGTTTTGTTCGAATTCCACGGACGTATTCGAGAGTTGCCACCTGTGAACTTGGAACGCCTCAGAAATTGGCATTGGAATCTTTACGAAAAAAATTAAATTTCAAGCCATATCATTTGCAATTGACACAACAAATAACAAAGTAAGACAAGTAAGTATTTGTGCAGCATTATGAAGCATTTCAAGAGTGATGCTACAAAATCTATGAAACGAAGTGGATTAAAGACTAGACGTATGCCGTCTAACAAGAGGGTCACATATCAAACATTTGTAACAGAAAAGAAACGTGGTATATTTCTCTTTTCTTGCATGCATCTCTTACTGTAACATCTGCTGCAGTTTCGATAATATGAGTTTTTAAAATCGAATTCGTCATCTGAACTCCCCCTGTATTAGGGCAAATATTTGAACAAAATCCGCCTCAATAATATAATAACTCTTTTCATTTTCTATACAGCTCTTAGGGAAAATCAAGTTTAAAAGCTTCCCCAATTCCTCTCATGACTATAGAGCAACTATCATTTGAATATTTTTGATAATCTGTATCTATAAGATCATTTTTTTTATTTCCGTCACTCAATAGTCAATGAGGATGCTCTTTCACTCATTTTAGGTGCTTTTTACCCATTTAAATGGTTATTAATCTAGAACCTATATATCCGAGGTACACGAAAAAATATTCCCAAGCCATGCCGTTTTAGTTGAGAGTTCTTTCTGGAATAAGTGTCGAGTGTTGTAAGTATGAAAACCATCTTCATGAGTTTGCAACCTGTTAATAATTACTAGTAGTTCCATATAGAATTCGTTTGGCTAATAGAAGTTTTTATGGACTCAGAAACTAATCCAAGTCTAAATTTATTTCCATAAGCATCAAGTTAAGCATATATAAAACCTTAATGAGGTCTATTGGAAGTGAATGTTGGACACTCAATAAAGAAGAGCTGATTTTTAAAAGAAAAATCTTAAGAAAAATCTTTGGAACTATTCAAGAGTACAATGAGTGGAGAATACTTTACAGTCATGATATTTACAGGAAATATAACGGGACTGATATTGTGAGAACTATAAAAAGCATCAAGCATTAGGCGGCTCGGCCATCTGTACAGATATGCCGATGCTTTTCCTACCAAAAAGGTAGCTTTTCCGAAAATTGAAAGGACCATACGTAGAGGACGGCCATCTACACTTTAGTTAGACGATGCTAAAAAGGACCTCAAACTAATGGGAATCAACCGATGGAAGGTCATCGTGCCTGATAGGGTCGACAAGAGGAGGATCAGGTAGTCAGCCTTGGCCTGTAAAAGGCTGTTGAGCTTTTGAAGTTGAAGAAGTAGTTCCATATGTTTGCGATCACTTTTTATCTCGACTGACTTTCGCTGACAATTTTTTAGATTAATTATATCCAAACTGTTTTGATCGGCTACAGTAGCCAAGTGGTTAGGGTCATCAATTCGTGGCCGGCATTGTTGAGTTTTGTGGCTCCAAGTCCTAAAACTTCAGCATATCTCATGTGCGTTAAATTTACCAAGGCTTAAAATTATCATGTGACATGATGTTAGCCTTTTATCCCCATCAAGACAGCTGCTGATGCACAGTCTGAGACATCAGAGTTTGGGGACAGTAGCGCTTGGGCGGTTTCTCGACAGACAATCTATTCTTGCGGCATCGTCCAAAAAGTACTCCGAAAACATATTGCACTACTTCCCTTACTTGATCCGCCAAACCCAGGAGCTGCTTGATAGGGACAAGCCATAACGTCTTTCATTGTATGTGAGTTTTCTCAACAGAATGACTGTTTGTGTGTTAGAGCCTTGGAATGGCCATGTGGAGCAATGAAGCTCATTTCTACCTCAATGGGATAGTCAACACACATAATAGCCACATTTGAGCTAAGAATCTGCGGATCCACACTGATTTCCTCTACAGTCTATAATGTTACTGTCTGGTGTGGGTTCACGTCGATATTCATGTTTGGGCTATTCTTCTTTGAGGAAGTCGGAACAAGCTAACCAAAACTAATCTCTTTTGTATAAAGTTTCCCCTCTTCTTCCTAAGCATGTAAATCTCGCCGTTTTACTTCTACAACTGACAGCTTTCCCCAGTTTTGCATTTTACTACCCATTATTTTTGTTCTGGATGGTTAATATTGTTTCTGTATTCCATTTTGGTCGTTTATTGAGTTAAATTTCATGTTTTCCCGAAAGGGGGCCCTCTGAGGGAAATTTAGGAACTAATTCGTTTTTTAGACATTCCGTGAATGCATCTCGTGTGCAGCCCATATTCAAAATTTCGTTGCATTCCGTTCACCCGTTTGTACTACAGGAGGTCGTTTACGGGGGAAGTTGAGTTACAAGCACCTTCTACTTCATACTAATTTTTTTATTATATATATATATATGAGAAGTATATTAATATTTATAACACACATTTAAAAATATCATATGTACCGTAAAATCGGCGTACAACGCGTACTTTGAACACAAAAAATAAGATCGAAATTTACGGGTGCGCGTTATACGCCGGGTATGAAAATGAGAACTTTTACAAATAAAAAAATATGAGATATAGAAAAAATGTTAGATTTCTACTTAGATCAAAATACTGCTTATTTAAAAGAAACGACGTTTCCTTATGAATTTTTAAAGGATGGTAGTTCTAGAAATATACTAATTTTTTCTAAGGCTTGGGGGGAGGGGGAATAATACCTCGATTAAAATACCTGCACTGACTTCAAAATATAAAAGCATTGCGCACGCATATTTCAGGTTTTTTCGAAAAATGGGGTGCGAATTATACGGTGAATATTTCTATAAGTTAACATTTCAACTTGAAAGTATAGGTGATCGTTATACACTCGATTTTACGGTACTTAATTTAACATGTGTGATAACACTTAATAAACTATAGTAAACAATATTTAATATATAAAATATTATTATTCAAATTGTGCTTACTATGCATACATATGTGTATTCGTTTTTTTAAAAATATGTTTTTAAATTTAAATTAAAACACTGTATTTTATAATTTTAAGCAAAAATTCCGAGTTCCTTTAATGCATTTCTTCAAAAATCATGACTTTTTTATGCAATAAATTTTTTAGTGAGCCGAGACACTTACAAAACTAAATTATAAAAATATTTCTCAATTACTTCTTAATTTTGATAAAGTTTTTCCCCATCAAATTTCCGGAAACAACAAACACCTATTTGTAAACTGTCACCAATGTAAATTAGTAGACATCCCCTAATCAATATCAATAGCCTCTTTACGTAGAAGAACAAATGGGACTGGCCTAGATTTGAACGCTTACAAGGAAACTCAATTGTCTGAAATTTTAACTAAAATGATAAAAAGTGAACTTGTCTTTACAAGTCACAAATAATAGATTTTTATTTCAGTATATCGCTTCTCCTCCCCTCATCGTCTTTTCTGAAACAGCAAAGCCGGTCCTCAAACTTACAGAAAAGGGAGAAAAAAGTCCCATTCTGCTCTTTAGTCATTAAGTACGTAATTTTTTTGTGTCTGCAACGTGCCTGTTCGGTTAATAAGCTAGATGTGGGAACAACTAAAAGTAAAAACTTTTATTGGTTTTTTAGAGTACCTCTGCTTTTAGATTAGTTTCTTTATTGATGATCCGAAATAGTGAAGCGTGCGCCTCTAAAGATTGATTCTTCATTTGGAACGAGGAATGGGAGTCCATATTCTGATGATTACGTCTCATTTATTATTGAAGTCGGTGAAATTTCGGTGATTGTGCATATACATCAAATGAAGGAATGCTTGTTTTAAAGTATTTCGGATTTCTGAATGACAAATGTTTGAAACGGACAGCTGTATACACGTCGTGTATATTTCTCGATAAAACTCATTTTTCCTGGGGATTGTATTCTTTTCTTTAATGATTATAATTCCGTACATGGTATGTTTTTACGAAACCAGAATGATATAATGTGACTTTTTTTTTTTTTTGTCTTAGACATTTCTAAATGTTAATATATTAAAGGGATCACATAAAATAATCTATGAAAAAATGTTTTTTATTGAAAAATGAGTTTTGGCTCCTCCTGATTTGATGCAGTTTAAATTTTACTCTAACAGAGGTTTAAGTCAGTGCCGTACATAAAGGGGGGATATTGTGATGTAACTTCCTTGTTGGGGTCCTGCACACTTCCGATATTGTCACTCCCTCTTCAACACTCACTTCTTCCATTTTGCTCACACTGAATGAGTGGTCATACAATATCAGTGTAACGAACTCTAGACCCGTTCTGAAACTGTAGGTGGCAATGTGAACTGATCTGAAGCACTGCGCTTGCGTGAGTGCCACGCCAGCGTCATTCAGTGATTACCTCTCAACGAGAGAGGTCTTTTTTGCTCACCCGTGAGCGTAGTGTGGAGATTTGGAGAGAGTGATTTCATCTCTACGTGAGAGTTTGTATTTTTGCTCCACCAGCGAGCGTAGTCTGGATTTGTGAAATCTACAAATTAATTTGAGTTAAAGTTTTTGCATCTGCCGCATCGACTTGCTTTATTTCTCTACATGTGTCATGAACTTGGCTTATCTACGATTTTTAATTAAAACATGTAAATAGTGTAAACTTTTGTTGTCAATGTACTGTCCTGTGTGTTTGAAAATAAACGCTTAAGATATCGATCAAGTTTCCTCACTTGCAACTCCAGGACATTACACCAGTCATGTAGTCATACGGAAGTGCCTCTTGTCATAAAATACTTTAATTACGTAGTATCGTAGATATGTATTATTTTATGCTAATGATAATAAATCTGTTTGTGTTGGATTAAAGTTCATTCTTCTCTCATTTGAACTCTATTGCGTTAATTTTAATTCATTTGGGCCTACCTCCCACTATTTACAACCCTCATAGACAAAAAAAAACTTTTTATTTTTACCCTAAAGGGGTCCTCAACCCCCGGGCGGCATACGGGTACTGTTCCGTGGATCAAATGATACCGGGCCCACCAAAGAACAATTGCTTATTTCTATTTTATTTTATTGTAGTGTAATGTGTAATGTTCTAATGAATAAAAATTTTAAATCACTACGTATTCATTTTTAGTGTAACTTTATTTTATCTTCAAGGCATGTTTAAATATAATAAAATTAAACGTATTAATAAAAAAAATCTAAAATTAAAGTAATCTTCCTTAGTGGACCGCGGTAAAATTATTAAACGTTGACTAGTCCGCGGTGATAAAAAGGTTGGATAGCACTGCCATAGAGAATACATCTCGGCATTTTCGTCTACGTGTTTTTTTAGAATGTAACCCCCTCATAATAGATAGTCTTTTTCTCCTACAGTTACAAGTACTTTAGCAATTCAAACTATGGTACAAGTATGCAATATATTTAAAAGTATTTTTAAATCGCAATTTCAGAACAGTAAATTACAACTCAAAAGGAACTGTTTAGCAAATTCTACTCATCTTACAACTTTAAGACTCTGTGAACATATTAATAATGTATAAGTAAATATTTTAATGAGCGATCTTGTGTGTATGTCAAAAAATTTATTTTAAAAAAAATTGCAAATTACTAAAATGTACATGAGATTCCATCGCTTGAAAGCTATATCCATGCTATTTCACACATGAATTTTTTTATAAAAACTACTCAGATTTATTTTCAAGATTCTCTTAATATAATAATAGTAATAATAAAAGTACAAATAAAAATTGGGTGATTTTAAAATCCCCCAGTCAGTGTTTTATAAAGGTTCCTTAAATTTAGTCCTTTTTAACATTGCGGAGATAGGGAAAATGCCGCATAAAGTGATCCTTTTAAAAAAGTAACTATTGAAACACTTATGGAATATATGGCTTTGAGTGTATATATTGTATACATGCACTTCACTAAAAATCCTTTTTCCGGAGAAATAGAGTTAAATTACAGTAGGCTTCAGCTTGATGGTTCTGATTTTCGTAAAATATTTACTTTTTTCACATGCCCTGAGTATATTACTAAAAACGACATTTTTTTTCCTGTAACAGGAATTTAGGGAGTTTCATTTTATTCTGATTTCATACAAATGATGATTTAAAAATATCTATTGTAGCATTGCAAAAGAATTATAGCCATTTATTCCTCAATATACTTGTTTAAATAGAAAATAAAGCCAATAATTTATATGTGCAATAAGTTGTTTCTTATCCTCAAAAGATATGGCATATATGTCGATGTTAAGTTCCCCTTTGAAACTCCCGTGCATCTCAGAATGTGATCCTGTGAAGCTGGATGGTCACAGCATTTCTTACAAGTAGGGTGGATTTTTCTGCTTGTTTCAAAGGAAAAACATTTCAAGCTGCCACTTGTTTGTCTAGCCAGAGCAGTCTGGGAGACACGGTCACATATGATTTCCAGAAGAGAGTCAGAGGATGTTCCTGTATTCAATTGATGCGTAGGTGGTACGCCATATTAAATTTAGTTTAGATCTTCCATTAGAGTACAGTTCTTGATAATTCAGTGAAGTGCCAGTAGCCGTTTCATTCTCACAGCCCACTTTGAACTCTTATGGTGCAATAAATAGTTTGAATTATTATTTTAATTTTCAAATGTGAGATTATGCTTTAGACATTTTAAAATAACGTCAATATAAGTAAATTTTTCAACTTATTTTACATATAAGCAAGAATATCCCTCAAACGTTATTCATCACGTAATTAAACTGACACAGACATGGAATACCATTTGTTACAAACATTTAAACTGTGTTACATTTTAATTTGTTAACAGCTGTTAATAACAACGAGGAAAAATTACACTGGAAAAGTTCTTGATGAAATTTAAAAATGCGGTATATTTTGTACTCATTTTGTCAATATGGACTAGAGAAAAACACACAAGTAAGATAAAAAAAAATTAGTGAATTCCTACTTAGATCAACAAAGAAAAATTTTATATTAGCTACTTTTTATTAAATAGTTACAATTAATATAAATATGTATATACATATGACAGAATCACAACATTAAGTGCTAATTAATTTTTATTAAGTATCATTAAAGTATCTTATAGTCATCCAAAACATTCGTGTATATAAAATTTCAATTCAACTGAATGCTTTAAAACGTGACGAAAAAAACCTTTTCAAATTTTGACGTAAGTCGCCAAAAGGGTCGCTAAGTCACCAACGTGGCTGTATTTGTAATTTTTTAATTATCATTAAATTCAGTTTTAATCAATTAATTTTTTTTAATTATAATTAAATTATTGTATTGTCATCCAAAATAATCATGTACATTACATTTCAGCTCAATTGAGACGAAAAAAATCTTTTAAAGTGTTGACCCAATTCTCTAAAAATGAAAGCAACGTGGCTGTATCTGTAATTCTTTAAAAAATTAGTTTCAGTCAATTCATTTTAATTAATTTTAGTTAAATTATCGTATTTTTACCCAAAACAATAGGGCATAGAAAATTTTAGCTCAAACAAGCACTTTAAAATGCGAGAAAAAAACATTTTCAAATTTTGACACAAGTCGCAGAAAAGGTCGCTAAAATTGATGCCAGCTTGGTAGTATTTGTAATTCTTTAAATAATTGGTCAATTAATCAATTAAATTTACTAATTATAATTAAATTACGATACTGAGCGTTTTAAAATGTATTTTATTAACGATTGAAAATCCCATGATGATAAATAAATAAATTTAGGGAGAGTGTGAGCTAATAGTAGGAATTGATAGAAAATTTTTTCTTTCTGTTTGAGTTTCTGACTATCTTTGCGGCTTGCTGTTTGCCCAACTCCGCTATAAATGATTATGTGTTCTAGCTGATATACCCGTTCTTCGCACGGGTGAATTGAAAAGTTGTGACCCAAGTCGCTAAAAATAAAACCAACGTGGCCGTATCTGTTATCATTAGTTTCAGTGAATTAATTTTAATTAATTATAGTTAAATTATTGTATTTTTACCCAAAAACAATGGTGCATAGAAAATTTCAGCTCAAATGAGTGCTTTAAAATGCGAGAAAAAAAAATTTGACACAAGTCGCAAAAATGATGCCGACGTGGATGTATTGGTAATTTTTTGAATAATTAGTTTTAATCAATTAATTTTTATTAATTATAATTAAATTACTGTATTGTCATCCAAAATAATCATGTTTATAAAATGTCAGCTCAATTGAGCGCTTTATAATGTATTTTATTAACGATTGAAAATTCCACCAAGATAAATAATTAAATCTATAGAGTTGAGCTAAGTGTAGAAATTGAAAAAAGAGAATATAGTAAAAATTTTGGTGTGACGTTTAATGAATTACGTCTTCAGTAAACGAAAAATGAATCTGATCTTTTTTGCGCGTAATTTTCTTATTTAATTCACGATAATATACACAAATGCGCGTAAAACCGTTTTCCAATTTTTGCTAAGTCAATGGGTGACGCAAAATCGGACGAACTCGGTCCTAGACTTTGTCCATCCATTTTTAGTTTTACTACTAAATCTATATTGTTGGCACGTGTGAAAATAAGCGAGGTTTGTGAACTACAGGTACATGGCCATTTAGAGCTCTTTTTAACTAAAAATTGGTGGTTTCGATTTTATTTTAGTTTATATAAATATATAAAAGATGAAGTATTTGTGTGCGAAATTCAATTGAAAAGTGTAGTAAATCAAACTGTCTACCTGATTCAGAATCATCAAACAAATTAATAAAATTATTTTCTGTTTTGGGTAATAATGCGATTCCATTTGCACCTATTTTAAATTCACTTTGTTTTAAAATATGCGTGTTCCAATTATTACATCAAATTCATATGCAAATAATCAACAAGTCTGTTTGTTATATACGGTATCAGTAGTGGCCGTAAAAATCAATGGTTTGAATTAGACCTTTATAAAAAGCAGTTTTTTTCGCGGAATTTAACAACGATCGTCCAAGAATGTAATAAAAATTCTTGTGCATTCAAGTTATAGAACTACCCGTATCAATAAGAGCATCAAAATTATGATTATCAATTTTATTATTTTATGCATTCCAAATTTTGAATTTACCGAGAGGAGGTCGTTAATATAATTTTAATTTAAACTTCCAGTTTAACAGCAACATATTGAGATTTTTTATGTCAAATTTTATTACATCGAAAATACTTGACTCCTTTATTTTTATGTAAACATTGAACTTATGGTTAAATAACCCATAATTTAAGTAATGGATACTTATATTCTTTGTATCTATACTAGAACTGAATTTACCCTAAAGTTACTGTAAGAGCTCATCAGTACTTAATTATTGTTATATTACTTAGTCTTTATTGCATTTAAGGTATCCGACTACATTCGGAACAGTGATTATTAAAAAGCACATAAATGGATAATTTTCATGATATTTAGAGTCACTTAGATTAGAATACATGTATAAAATTGTTTTAAGGATAGTTTGAGAAAAAAAATTACTTAAATACAATATTTCGGCAAAAAATTAACTTAGAATAACCTTTTTTCAAAATGTTCTTCTTTTGTCAAAAATGCTTCTACTATAAAAATATTTTGCCTGTATATATAGCTCAGATTTCTGTACTGAGGCTCAACTATGATTTTTGAAAAATTCACATTATTTTCAGATTTACAACCCATTGAAATAATTATCGGCGTTTTTTATGGCGAAATCAGCTTTAATAGTTGACTACTTGCCAAGAAATACAAGAATATATTTACCTAAGCGAAAAAGCAAAATATAAGACAATATTTTTAAGAAACAGGTGATATACGATAGTCCTTTTCATGTAAAACTCCCAAAACTCAATGAAAATATCTCGTCGGTAGCCGATTATTATCGCTATTTTCTCCAAAATGTGAAATAAATGCTTTGAAATAAACGTGTTAAGCTAGAACGCAATTATTCAGCATTATTTTATCCGCATGAAATAAGACTTCAGGCAATACCGGGAAATTAATTGAACGAATATTCTGAGCGTAGTCTCTTGAAATTTCATTCAATTGCTACATTTTACTTGATTTATTATAAAATTTGAAGATAATTGTGTGAGTTAGAAAATAATTCTTAATAACTCAGCTACCTCGAGAAAAGCTTGAAAATCATTCCTGAATCGTATGTTTGTTACTGAATACGAATATAGAATGCAGAAAACGAATTGAACGTTGAACGATGAATTTTACACCTAGATTTCACTAAAGAAAATACATATTATTTTTACAATTAATATAAAATTGTATATACATATGCCAACATTACAGTATTAAGTGATAATTAATTTTTATTAATTATCATTAAATATCATTCGTAATGTGATCCAAAACAATTGTGTATATAAAATTTCAGTTCATCTGAATGCTTTAAAACGTGAGAAAAAAAACTTTTAAAGTTTTGACCCAAGTCGCTAAAAATGAAGCCAACATGAATGTAGCTGTAATTATTTAAATAATTAGTTTAAGTCAATTAATTTGTATTAATTATAATTAAATTACGGTATTGCCATCCAAAATAATCGTGTATATAAATTTCAGCTCAACTGAGCGGTATAAAATGTATTTTATGAACGATTGAAAATTTAAATAAGATATATATAGAAAGATTGTGAACTAATAGTAGGAATTGAAAAATAGACAATCTCTCAACAGCGTAATATAATGATCGCAAAATTTTAATAAATATAGCTGAGCAACCACGCAAAATCATAAATAAAATCAGTTCGAAATTGTGCGTGAATAGGATTTTTTACTTATTTTTTTATCTCATGACGGGAATATTTATACTCTTTTTTTATGTGGATTTTGTTATTTTTATCACGTCTACAGTACCTTTTTTGGTGCCATAAGTAATTTCCAATGCATGTTAGTTTTACTTGTAAATTATAAAACGACAAAAGTTTCTTATATAAATGTTAGTTTACTTTTTAATTATTTATTATATTTTTAGACATTTTTATTGCATTTTATGATGACATTTTAACAATAAAAACATCCAAAGTCGGTGTTGAATCATTAAACATAAGTTGCTTTTGCTCATTCACTCCTCATAAGTACAAGTTAAAAAAGATTAGCAATTTAGAAAAAAAAATAAAATATTTTTCCTCTAAAGTAAAAATTAGCTTACCTTGCACTATAAATATTAAAATTAATCTGGCTTTTAAGAATATTGAAATAAAATTAATTGAGTTTTTTTTGTATGTTTATAAAAGAGGAAATTATATTCCTTTAAGTAATGAAACTTATTATTGGTGCTCATATTATCTATTATAAGTTCTAATATAATCGATAAGATAGTGGTTTTCTTCTGCTGTTAACTCAAAAATATGTCATCATGGCATCAAGTGTTAAATACTCAATATTCATCTCAATAAATACTCTTTAGAACTGCTATAGCTATAGGTATTTTGTAAGTTTTACTTTGGAAAAAAAGAAAAGGAATACAAAGAAATATTTTTTGAAATACTTTAACTTTCTAATTTTCAACTCTTTTCTATCCCTTCACATATTTATTCTTATCTGATGAGATATTGTTTCGAAAGTAGTTTAAAGTTATCTAAATTTCTTCAAAATGTAGTGTAAAATATTATTAAAATGTCTCATAAGTTTATTTTCCAGAATATAGAGTTTAAGGAAATATCAACAAATATGTACAATTTTGTATCTTATTTCTGATAAAAAAACATTTCCGTTTTGTGTTTTCATTTATTTAAATGTATCTGAACAAATTCTATTTTAAGAAATAACAAAGAGTTATTCTTTTAGAAAATATGCTACTAAAGTGACTTCTCTAACCGTAATCGTATTTGGAATTGATACTGTATACTAGAATACACTGTGTATATATTATTTATTTTTAAATACTTTTATTATATACCATTTTTTGAGGACATAGGACAGTTGATTACTGCAGGGCTAGTAAAGATTGTGAAAGAGATATTAAAAAAATTTTTTTCTTCAAAAAAGCGTTTATGGGTCTTAATGCCACTAGAGTTCTTTTGCTGATAAAAAAATGATGGCAAATATTTAAAATTATCCTCCAATAGAATCAAAAGAAAAATTTCTTGTATCGTAATTTAAAATGGTTTTGTCTTATCTCATTTCTTAATAAGTGTTTAATAATATATTTTATATCAAATCTTGTTATTTACTATATAAATGGAAAAAAAGAACCCATTTATAATTTTTCCTTTTGAATCTATTATTGTACCAAATTGCTAGACAGTCTTTCTCATCAAGTATTTTTAGCCATAAATGATACGATTTATTAAAAATTCTGTTTTACTTTATGAAAAACAAAGTATTACTGTTCTAGAGATGAAGAATTGGAATAAAACGTGTTCTAATATTTGGATTTATGTAGTAAGCAATGAAATTCTTTTAAACTCAATAGATTATGTATAATTATGATTATTATGAGCATCTCATTTAAAGTAATATTTAACAAGTTACATATTTTACTATTTAACTCTTTCCAGGGAGCAAAGCTAAAATACACTTTTCTGTGATAAAGTAATTAAAAATGTAATGTTCTCATCCTCTATAAATATTATTTTGTCACAAAAAAGAAATATCTGATCAGGGGTTTTGTTCCTTTGTGGTGGCTAGACGTTATAGCCACTGCGCACTTAAGACATTTAACTTACTTTTCAGGACAAAAATGATGAATCATATTACAATGAAATTTTTATGAAAAATTAGCATTTATGCTAATAGTTATTTCAATAACAATTAAATACAAAATATAAGTATAATAAAATAATACTAGAATAATTGTTTGATGTACATAGAATACTTATCAAAATATACATTAAGATTAGTATATATATACACATTTGATATTTTATTTAATTTTGGTATAAGAAGTTAGAAATAAAGTAATATTTTTGAGGATTTAAATTAGTTATTTCACAAATTTGATGATCTATTTACTGTGAAGCTTTTTTTTAAAGCAAGTAGGACCATTTGCTTAAAGGTTACGCAAAAAAAAAAGCTATAATAAAGATTTTTGAACCCAAGAATCTCGTACTACATATTGTAAATTAAGTTTGTTTATATCCCCCCCCCAACATTCTCAGGTGATTCTAAGTGCTCTCTCTCGAGTAGAGGAAGAGCGAAAATTTCAAGGTCATTTTTTCTGTTCTATGTGGGCAGTGGATAAAGTCTCTATCCCTATTATAAACTTTCTAAAAACCTAAATAAAACCTTTTTTTTAGTTGCACATTTGCTTAATTCATTCAGGTGAGAGAAATGTATACTTAAGACTTCTCAAAATTTTTTCACATATCAGAAATTGTATTTATAACAATCAAAATACAATTTGTAGATTTACACTGAGAAAAACTATTTCTAACTTCCCATCAGAGGACATGAAATGCAAAAAAAAAAAGGTATCGTGCTGACATTTGTATTGATTTTTATGCGTTTACGCTTCAATTAACGCAAGTGGATAGACAAAATATCCACCACCCGCTTGGAGAATTTTTTTTTATTATGTAACTAGACCTATTAACCACGTCCCGCGAAGGGTTAATGATTGCACTTACGCTTTCTCACATTTTAATAGAAAATAACGAATTGTAAATAGTAATTAGGGAATATAAATAAATATAATAACGAATAATTGTTCTCATTGCGAGTGTATTTCATTCACTAAGCAATTAAATAACTTTTATTAAAAAGTACGACAAAGGGAAATAAATGTAACACAAAGTTACTTTTAATTTAAATACAAAAAAAAATACGTGAAAAATTACTTACTTTGTGACGTTTGAAATAAATAACGATAGCGTGATATGCTAATTTAAATATTTAATTTATTAATTTAAATATTTAGTTTATTTACGACACAGTTATTATTTACAGATTATACATTGAAGTTATTAAAATTATTAAAAATGATTAATAGAGTTCAAATTATGTGGTTTGTAAAGGAGGAGATTCTTTTAGGGTCCACTCTCAACGGATGTTATCAGACCATCTCCCATCCCCCACCTCTCTCTTTTCGCTCCCTTCCGGTATCGGTGGGCGGCGACTTTTTGCTTCCAGTTTCCAGTTAGTGGCCGTAAAAGGGTCTCTCGTGGTGTTAAAGGTTGCTGGAGCGATCCAAGAGGGGACCACGGAATAATTTAAAAGTTGCAGGTGCAAATGCACGCCTGGTGATCCACAAATATGCCGATTCGCTGCTGTATGGCAGGAAATTCACAGTGACGTAACATCCCTTGGTTCTTCCGCCTTAAATCTTCAGAAGGTATTTTACAGCATCAAATTTTGTTTAGCAACAGTAAATTTCAAAATCATGATAGCATTTTGAAGTTACAATTTTCAACAGAATACAAGAATTTTATTTAGAAATATATAATAATTTCATTGCTGTTATGTATTTCAATCTTTAAATACAGGGCTAAAAATTAAAATAGTTATTAATATTCAAAAGATTTTTCTGGCTCCGTATGCATTTTTGAAATAATGGTATCTTTAATTAAATTTACGATAACAATATTTTAATATTTTAATGACTCTTATATTATTCCTTTGATTTTTTCCCTATTAGCTATAAAAGGATAATATTTAAAGAACAAAGAAACAATTACAACTTAATTTCTTAAGAACTAAATATTGGAACAAATGTTAATGATTGTTAAAATGGAAGTAATTTTTTAAATGGATTTTGTGGACCAATTTGATGAAAAATGCATTAAAGATTTAAAAAAAAAATGAAAGCAAAGGAAAAAAATTTATATGCGAATTTATTATTTTCTTATATTTTTAAATTTTATATTTTACATCTGATGATTATGAATATTTTTCATAAGCAGCTTTTTATGAAAAAAAGGATAACTTACATTTCATTGACTTTTTTTCCGTTCTTGAAAGATGAATTAAAAGATACAGGAAACCGTTTCCATATCGAATTATCCATTATGAGTCCATTATATGGACGAACCATATTTAAATTTTTTTTCACAAAATGCTTGTTTTTCTTAAAATGCAAAAGAGAAAAAGAAAAAATTAATCCGATCAACAAGTTAAACTCTTTTCAAAACTATGCTTTTAAAAGTCACTTAAGAATTTTTCAAATTCCCACGAGCTTGGTTTAATTTTTTTTTTTTTTTTTTATTATTCTCAGAGTAGATCTTTGAGGACATTGACTGATTGAAGGAGAAAATATTTCTGTAAGAAATAATTTCTCAAGATAAGAAAGATTACTGATGATATTATTCCCCAAATATTAAATTTAGTAACACAGATATAGGATTTACTAAAATTTCGTATTCCATTCCTTCTAACATTGCATCTGTATAGGAAAATAATTTTACATTATTATAATTGCAATCATATAGAATCAAGATTCATTAAATGTATATAAAAAGCATATAAATAACACAACAAAATATTATAATCAATAAAATTAGAAATTTAATTAAAAATTGCTTTATTTGCTCCGAAACAAACAAAAAGTACCTCAAATATGGATTTCCTTGTAAAAATAAATCGTGTATCTTAAAATGTTAACTCTCCTTAAAACAACTGATTTATAAAAAAAAATATCCAAAATTTCCAGTGTTTTACTGCTGAATTTTAAACTTTATTATAGCTTTTGTTATTTGAAACTGAATAAAACTTAATTATTATGATCATAAAATAAATTTTATTTATTACATGTATAATCAAGATACATGAATATTTCAGGCCTTTTAAGTTAAAGGGTTTATTTGCTATAAAAATATAGATTTCAAAGGGATTTGCTATAAAATATAGATTTGCTATAAAAATATAGATTTATTTTCCACATATTCTTCTGTTGATGATATGCAGCAGAGTTGCTACGCTAATGTTATGGCAATCGGAAAATGATTATAATTAAAAAGTTAAGAGTAATTATATAAATTTTATCGAATATTTGAGGGTGAAATTAAGTTAAATGTAAAAAATATATATATTTTACACTGTATAAATAGATAGATTGATTGATTGAATAATAACGTCGCTCTGTTCAGCTACTCAAGGGCGTTTACACTGTATGGAAGACACAAGAGTGTAACACTGTATAATTTAAAAAAAAAAGCTTTACTAACAAAGAAAGGTTTGAAACAAGAACCATCTCTTAGTGCGCAAGCTCTCATAGCAAGACACAAAACAGCAACTGACGCATTCCACATATTCTTATGACACCAACTACTTTCAAAACAAACATGTAGCCTTCCTACAAAAGAGAAATAAATAATAAAAGGTTTTGAAAAGTGGCATAACAAAAAAAATACATATTAGTAAAAATTGAACAGAACTTAAATGCAATATTTAAATGATCATAGAAATAAACATAGATAATAAAAATTCAATTTGTTCAATAATAAAAATGTAATCCCATCCAAACACTGCAGAAAATTGTTTTGTTATATATACTATAATACTGAAAATATGTAGAGTCTTAAATATTTTCATGTTTAGCTGTTTACAAATATTTTAAATAATTGTTTATTTCTATTGAGTAAAAGAATTTTTATTCCTTAGAAACACTTAATAGTGTCTAAAATTAATAAATAAAGTTTAAATATGAAACCTCCATATCCTATAAAAATTTACTTTAGTTTTTAAAAAACATGAAATGTTTACACAGTTTGGTCTTAAAAATTGTTTTATTTGAAGAACTGAAAGATCGGTAAAGTTTTAATAAAATGCCTTTCATATTCAATTAATTTTTTTCTGCTTTTTTTCTGAAATCTTCATCATCTGATGTCGTTCTAATTTTAAATCTAATGACACCTACGGTTCTATCGATTGCCTAAACTGAATAGTGTCAAATTGCATTTACGATAAAACTGGTTCATATTAGAAGAACATGCATGTTCAGCTGAAAAATCAAAATTCTTTAAGGAAAAAAAGAACTCAGTTAAAAGAAAAAAGGAAAAAAAAAGAAGGAAAAATTTGTCGAAACCAAATTTCGATCTTTAAGAAAGCACTGTGAAAAAACAAGAAAACCATTCATGTCTTAGAAATAAAGTACTTGTCATTTCCTTTTAAATAAGTGGTTGAAAAAAGGGAAACAAAATGGCTTTACTCTTTAAAAAAATCAATTACTTGTCACACGTTGCTGCTTTTGTGTTACTGACAAGAGCATTTTAAGAGCCTCTCGTAGTTGCACTCTCAAAAGAAATAAAAGTCCTTTCCAATGAATCAACGCGAAGAGAGTTTGAAGTATGTGGGCAAAAGGGGAATTTTTTTTTCTCTATCCCCATAATTTTGATTCTTGGATATTAACATGTTCTGAAAGGAAAAATATTGAAACTGTGAATTCTAAAGTAAGTTTACATTTTTTGAAAAAAAATAATAAGGTTTTAGAAGAAATTGACTATTATTAAGTATTGCTGCGAACTTTTTTTTAAAAGATAATCCATTACAAGATTTTAAAATCAAAAATGGTGAAGATTATTGGTATTCTGAGTATTTTATTTATTTATTTTTTACTCTTAAAAGCGAATACAAGTAAGTGGATATTTTCATTAATATGGACATCTTGACGTATGAAATAAATTTAGTTTTTTTTAAAAGACGAACTGTTTGAAATATATTTTATCATACAATATAAAAGTTGTTTTTTTTTCAAAGATTAAATTGGCTGCAATAGCCAAATTCCCTAATATTATAATGAAGCACATATGCCCTAATTTTAGCGCGGTTTTTTACAATATTAATTTCTATATAATAAAATATTGAAGATTAAATATACTCCGAAAATTAAAGGACAAAATAAAAAAAATTTAATTTAATTTAAATATATTCATTGATTAAGAGCCTTTTTCTTCAAAATATTTATTGGGTTTTTATTGCATGAAATTAACAATGCATATTAAAAAAATAATGCATAACTACAAAATTTTTTAGTTTCATTTATTTTCGTTAAGTAACAAAATTTTCTTAACCTAATTTCAGCAAATGCGTTTAATTTTCATTTTAAATAAAGATTGAGGTTACGGTTCATTTTACTTCAAAGCATTTTTTGAACTTCAGTAAATTAATGAATTCCTATTGGTTATTCATTTGTTTTACTTAAATTAGAGACAATTGCATTGTACAGATCGTAATTCATTATTTCATTTTTTTTAAACTAATAGATTTATTAAATAGATTCTATATTCTATTATTATTAATAGACCATCTACTACGAAACATTAATCAAGTTAGTGCCAGTTATATATATATATATATATATATATATATATATATATATATATATATATATATATATATATATATATATATATTAGTAACGTTTTGATTTATTATACTATTTTAAATAGATGCTTCATCGATTCCTATCAAAAATTTCGAAATTTTTTTCTCTTCTTTTTTTTCCTCCTGATTAATTATTATTCTTCTAAAATATTTTTTCCATGATATACCAACAATAAACGCGTTAGTTTCATCCATCAACTACATTGGAACACAAATATTTTATTTTTTGCACTATCAGAATCTTTGAAAGACTTTAAGAAATCCTTAAACAAGAACAGTCGAACTTCCATATAACGCAGCGTTTCTCAAACTGTAGGGCGCCCCCCTTGGGGGGCATGATAACCCGGACGGGGGGGGAGCAGACGCGAGCGTATCGAAAAAAAAAAAAAATAACTATTAATTTACAGAAAGTAAAGCAAAACAAAATACATTCTGACTTGATAAGAAATAAAATACACATTCCCACAGATATAGGATACTTATAAATGTATCAGTGGGGCTAAAGGTATTTAATAATTGATTTATCAATACTAAATTAAAGCAAGTTTAGTAATTACTAGTGACTTCTATGAACTAGACATATACAAAATATAATGCATACATGATAATATGTGCAGTTTATAATATTAAAGTCCATTGTAGCTTTAGCATGTATTGAATGCATTCAATACATTGTTGGTGTATGAGAGGGGTGCGATGAAAATTGTGTCACAAATATGGAAAGTGTGAGAAGCACTGACATAACGAACCTCTTTTTTGCGAAATTTTTTCAGGAACCAAGTACATTTTACCAATTTTTTTTACAAAATAACCTATAAATAGTGAAGTGTATTTTATATTTAATGAAATGTTTTCTTGTGTGATTTGGTTTTTTTCTTCATATTTTAAAGATATTTTTCAAATTATTCTCTCAATTAGCCCACACACTTTATGGTGTTCAATGACTCTGAATTGGTTTTGCCAGATGTCTAACTCACCTAAAGTAATAAAATTGCCGTAATTTTTCAAACAAAAAAATTCAATTAAATTTAACTGATTTTATCAGTAACTAAATTTAAGAACGCGTGCCGTAGTGTATACTTGAAATTACTGGTTATAAAGTAATAAATATTAAAATTACTTGTAGGCTTTTAAAATTAAAAAATTCGTTAACAATTCATTAGTTTTAAAAAAAATGTTTTTAAGTTGAAAATATAGTGTATATTTTTTTCCCTTTACAATGCTTTTCTTTTTTCTTGATTTCCCTGCAGATTTGCTTTTGATGGGTAAGATATATAAAATAAATAGATATTAATTTTCAAAAAAATTATAATCATTTAAAAATCATTTGTTAATAATCATATGGCATGCGTGCCTATGATTTCCTGGATGCGAAAATAATGCATGAAGGAGTGGGCGAATATTTACGGCGCACTGTGTTCAGCTACATGAGGACTTTTGGTGACGAACCTCTTAATTTTGCAACATGCTCAAGTGACGAGGACGTTATCTGAACTGGCAACTCCCTCTCCTAACTACCACACCCCCAAAAAATTGTTACACATAACCCCTGGAAAGAGATACTTTAAACATGCATCAGTTTCCTCTGCACGGCAAGTGTTCAGTGGTACTAGGCTCGAACTCATGACAAGCCAGGCATGAGTCCGTTATCTTGACCACTGGACTACCGCGACCACCACGTGAAAATCGTAGGCACGCGTGTCATTTGATTATTGGGCACGTAAAAGAACCAATTTGAGTACGAATTTGGCTCTATTAGTCTCGGCAAACATTTAGTATCTGAGGAGAGGTTGGATTAAAATTAATTAGAACATCCAAATTTTAGTAGCGAGATCTGCCGCTTTGAAATGGTTTTCAAATATGAGGACTTGCCATGTCTGTAAAGGCTAAGTTGGGAAAATGTAGCCCATTAGGAAAAATATTGGGGGTTTTTTTTAACATTTTAAGGCAATTTAAGTTATTTATTCAAAGCATTTATCTAAATTGTATGAACTTCTTGATTTGTCCCAGTTATACGAGGGTCACTCTGAAGTTTTTGAGATACACTTGGGTTTTTATAATTGCAAAATTGTAGAAGAGTTCAAAGTAGTCTCCACAAGCATCATTTCACTTTTGTAGACAAATTTCCGCAGATTAAATGCCTCAAACCATTTATTTTTTGGGTTTGATGAAAAAAATGCATTTATAGCTCCGGCAATCTCTTCTGAATGAAAACGGCGTCCACACAAGTAAGATATCTCTTTTTAATAATAAAAAAATAACCGAAAGTCACACATATCCCGGAGAATAAAATGGATGGGCTATCAATTTAGTTTAATTTTGTTCAAGCAGCTTAATTGTTAATCTGGCTGTACGGAAAGATGCATTGTCCTGGTGAAGCATAATTCCCCTAACATTTAATTCTCGAAAATTTCTGGAAGACATTTTGTGCTAAACCAGTTTTCTGTTTCTGTCTTCTGCCCTTCTAACTTGATGGCTTTGATCAATCCCGTACTTCTGAAGAAAATAGCGTACATTACTTTTTACATTGCTGATTGTCTCTTTACCATTGTTGGCTTGGGATGATCTTTAAAGACCCATACTTTGCTTTCTTGACGTGTTGGAACGTCAAAAATGGTATGTAAATTTTTTCACCCGTTACAATTTTAGAAATGATGCGGTGGCCACCATCATTTAGCAATGTAAGGGTTTCTTTATTGATTCTGATACTCTTCTGTTTTTGATGCTCAGTTTGATTATGGAGAACCCAACGGCAAAAACTGCTTTTTTTCATGAGTAATTCTTCATAAATAATTTGTGTTTGGCTGAGGATTCAATGATAATTTCCTTCTGTTTAATTTGGTAGGTAAAGCGATAATGATCCATTAACATTTTCTGTATGGCAGGCACATTATCCGGGATTACTGCCGACCACAGCTTTGCTGTGTGTTTTTCATCCTAAAAAAAATTGCGTCCTTTACAAAATTCTTTAAACCTTCTAAATACAGTAGAACAATATTGATATTCCTCACCAAATGCTATCGTCTTAATTTAATTCCACTTTAAAATCACAGAAAATCATAGCCCGATGTTGTTCTCATGTTATATAACTCTACTTTCTCTTCTATCTAATATTTATTCTAGAATAATACAACTTGAATTAAATCCGTAAAACATCGTCTGTTGTTTAAAAATACTTTGTGCTTTTAATGAAACCGTTAATTTGTTTTTGTAACTCCTCGTCTATGCGTATCTCAAAAATGTTCGAGTTATCTTAGTATTACCAAGAAATGTAATATAATACATTTATAATTTACATCTAAATTTTTGTTTTCTGTGATAAGAAATACAAAATTAGAAATAATCCTGAACTTACGAGTTTGGGATCTCATAATAAAAAATTGAATTGAAGTAATTTTTCTGGCATCTTATTAGTAGTTTTGAAAATATTTTCACTCCTTGGCTCCGAAATAAATAGCATTTTGTATGATAGGAGAAAAGTTGTGTGGTCTTAATATTTCAATCAAAGCAATCTGTAATTGCTGTCACAACTAATGTATCGCACTTAAGGAGAAGATCTTCCATTCAGAGCGACATTTTCTCCTTAGAGTTTCCTTAATACATCCTCTATTACCCGCAACTTTTTTTGGAGAAAACGTCTCTCTTATTCTCCAGAGTGTGTTCTCGCAGGCGGTTTTTAATTAATAGAAACCCCGCTAACCAAACACCTCAGAGCTGCTATCTTCATTCCTGAGAATTTTCCTGTCAGAATGCCAAATGACCGTGCTCCATTTTTTTCGCTCTCTTTATAGAAGAAGGAAAAAAATTATTATTTCTCTATTCTTTCTCTTTTCTCTTTGCGTTTTAATTTTCATCTCCTTTGTTGTTAGTAGCCATTAAGGAAAGCGAGCTAGACGAGAGGGGAGAAAAATGTCCTAATTTATTTTTTGATCAATCTTCCGTCGGTGCAATTTTTTTTTCTTATTTTCATTTTAATCTTTTTTGATAGAAACTTTTCGGAGGGAATTAATATCATTTTAAATAAATTCTAACATTTTTTAGGTTATTTTTATTTCCCTCTTTAAGATTTAGAGGTTGAGTGGATTGAAAAAGGGGGAAGGGGACATTTGTATAAAATTGCATCTTTGATGGGCTACAGTGGATTACCTTTGAATGATGTTCCTTCCCATTTCAATTTTTTTTCCTTTTTTCACTTATACATATATATGATTCATTTTTTTTCTTTTATTTTTATGAATGTAATTAAAGTTTCCTTTCTTCATTTTATTTGGGTTGGCATACTCAAGCGAAAATCGGAGCAGTTTCGGGAAAAACTAAATTATTTTCTGGAGAAAAGCATTAAAAAGGTGTAATTTATTTACTTCTCGTCCAATTTTTCTGTCTTTTTATAGGGTGAAAATTTTGTTCTGAATTGGCAAATGTCCCGATTTAGAGCTACAACTTAACAGAAATGCATTTCATTGCTTCAGAAAAATTGGGAATTAATTTCGGACGGTATTAAAACGAAATAAGAGAAACTATTTATCATATAAAGTGCAAAAGCTCATGTAACTGAAGAATTATTTGCGTTTCTTTGATTTTTTTTCTTACATAAACTGAAAGAAGTTCTAAAAATGCCATCAATTTCTTCCCCTGAAAACGACTAAGATTATTCAGATGTATATTCATAATGGGCTTCATTATCTTACATTTATATGTAATGACGAACATTAAGACCATTCAAAAGAGTTTTATCACACTTCATACTTTTTCTGGCAATGCAGCAAATTTTTTGGATGAAATTTTTTGAGAGTTGCATGTTACATAAAAAGCTTTTTATATTCCGTAAAAATAGTCTGTCTGTAAGTAATCATCCATGAATAATGCTTGTGTAATCTATCGCACTCTATCAGTAAATATTTGAGCTGCATAGAAGGTCTTGGAAAAATACCTGAAATGAAAAAAAATTAATCTATTAAAAAATACAGGAATTACGTTAATTTTTAAATAAATTTTCCATTTTTTTTTTCTAAATGAAAATTTTGAAAAAGTATCTAAATAAGAAAAAGAACACATATAATTCTGTTTTATTAATTTAGCACAGCGTTTCTCAAGCTGTGATAACCCTACAGAGAGGAGACGAGCTTTTCCAAAAATTGAAAATAAAATATTATTTAAAAATTATTAATTTAAAGTAAGAAGAACAAAATATACATTCTGACATAATAGATTATAAAATTCATATCTACGCTGATATAATATATAATACTTAGAAATGTATCAATATTGTGCACAATGTATTTGATAGTTAATTTATCAGTGCTATCATTATATATTCACATATAATTTAAAATATTCATTACTTAAAATTAACGTATACACAAATGATTTGTTATAATGATAATTAGTACGGATTATAATTAAAGTCGTATTGTAGCTTTACATTATATTGTATATTATTATTGTATTCAGCATATTGTTATTATATGGGGGAGAAACGGTGAAAATTTGGATAAAAAATTGGGTCACAGGTATTAAATGTATGAAAAGCACTGATTTAACAATAAAACAAAATGTGTAGTATTACTGATATAATGAGGGAGTATACCATTTATATTTCACAGGATTTCACAAAAGTGAGTTGTGCTGAAGTAATTAAAGTAATCGTAAAAAAGCGAATATTACGCGTTTTGCAAAGACTGTGAAGGTGTTATAAACACTAAAGGTTGTCAACGATTTATGTTTCCAAGGCCATTTGCTTCTCAAAGACATTTAGTGTGTTTCTCACAAGAAGTTGTAAATTAAAATCATTAGCTACGAATAATGACGTACAGCAGTGTTTCCCAAACTTTTGACATACGTACACCCCTTCTATAATTTTCGTAAAGCTGAGTACCCCTCGTAAAAAAAAGGAGGTATTTAAACAACAATTAAAATTTATATTTATATTTTCCTTTTTTGTGATCTCTACAAAATAATAAGAAAAGAGAAATACTATTGTTCGTAATAAAATATAAATAAAAGTCTATTTGGATGGATAAGGATGGAATTGTTTGTGCTGAGATGACTGATCGTCATAATTTGGTTTCCAGGTTTTAGTTTTAATCTGAGATGCAGTTCTCGTCGCTTAATAGTAGCCTCCTTTTTTCGACTGAAAATCTACAAATTCTAAAAAAGCAACTTCACATAAATATGCATTCCGAAAAGGCATGTATTTAAGAACCTGTTCGGTTAGAACTGGATACACAGGTTGCATTTGTGTGACATGGCGTTAGAGTACATACACCTTATATTTATTTTTCAAGAATCCCTCTGAAGCCAATTTCAACAATTGATTTTCTTCCACATGCGACAAATCTTATGGTATGGATGTTATGTTCATGTTAAATAGATACCTTATCTAAGCAATATTTTTGCTTAAATAACAATCCTACAAGAAAAATCTCACAGAAGCTAGAAATACATAAGTACCTGGAGAAGCCACTAATTATTAACGATGTAAGTTGTCTCGGTAACAATGTGTAGCATATTACTACCTTAACGAAGTGTAGTATATTCTCGCAGTGTCACACCTGACCCTTTCATGCCTCACAAAAGTGTCTTGGCTTAACCACTTAGAATTAGGCGCAGCTAAGCACAGTGTAGTGCATATACCCACTAAACTCCGATGCAAAGCGTACCCCCAAATTCTTCCCATACCCCTGAGGGTACGCGCAACACACTTTAGGAAACACTGATGTAGGGTATGGTTGGTAGATTGAAGACAGGCCAGAGTTAATTACAAGCTAAGGAAAAACCGCGTTCAACGCAACGCGTAATTTCGTCTGCAATTTATGAAAACAGTTTCTGCAAATTTGGATCCAAATCGAGAAGACCTTAAAAAGGTCGATTAGAATCTCCAACGATGAAAGAGTATCTTTTTTCGGTACTTCCAGCATGACGGCATGAGACTGTTACAGATTCATACCTCTCACAGAAACCGTATGGTGTCACTGGAACCACCATTTTACAGTCCACATTTGCTCGAAGGTTTTTTTAAGAGATGGTTGAATTCAGGAAGATCCGCTATTTTCGGGCCGTCCACTGCAACATATAAGGTAACAGCATGGGGCAGATAACATGTGCCTTGGACTAGACTTGTGTAGAGAATCGTTATTTTTTTGGATGAGTCGAGATTCAGCTTGAACACTTATTCTGGGCGAACTTATACATGGAGATAGCCTGCAATACTACACCCCCGTCCTTTATAAACAAAAAAGATTATTATGATGGGCGAAGCATGAGGGTTTGGACAGGCATTATGTTGGACGGCTGCACATCTCTGTATGAATTTGAGAAATGCTTCCTGACTGCTATGAGTGTAACAGCCAACTAGCGGTTGTTGGTGTTTGGGGGTTCAAGTAAAGGTCAACCATAACAAGTTATAAATTCAAATTTATTATCCTTTTGGCTTAAGCCACTCGACTAAAGGTAGGAAATGCACTAAGTCAGTGTTTCTCAAACTTTGGGGCGCGCCCCCTGGGGGGCGCGATGACCTTACAAGGGGGACGCGAGCATATCGAAAATAAAAGATTTAAAAAAATAATTAGTCTACCGGAATGAATTAAAACAAAATACTTTCAGACATAATAAAAAATGCACATTTACTCTGATATAATTTATAGGCGATATTAAGCCATCTCAAAAATAAAAACTTCTTCAATACCTAATTAGCTATCTTTGATCCTATAACCAAATAAAAAAACTTTTATTTGATTTGCTGGCATCCCGTGATGAGAGATTTTTTTATTACGCTTTTTTTTTAACCTAACATACTACTCTTTCAGAGAAAAAACAGATCCCGGACCCAGAATCGAAAAACTTTAGGAACATAAAAAATTCATCACTGTCATTATTTTTGAAATACTGCACATTATAGCTGTAATCTGTTTGATCTTCTAAGTTATTGGTACAGTTAGTTATGACCCCTCTCTTATGTGTTCTCTGTTGCGCTTTTTTTCATGCAAAAGAGTTTTATGATATTTGGAAAACCACGGAGAGAGCACACACACACACACACACACTCACACACGCACAAGCACATGAAGGATTACTTGGCCAAGACATATTTTTATAAATATTCTCAATGTATAAAGCATAACGAAAAACGTTTCACACAGAATTTTTTTAGCAGTAACATACATATTATCTTAATGAATATACTTTTTACCCGGAAGTGGTCGCGCGGGACACATAGATTACGAAATCGTTAATTCTGGCAAAACTGTTTATTTAGTACCAAAGAAAAATTGAAAAGTCCTTGAAAGTAGGTAAGTAAACTTTCTCTTAGTTAAATTATTCACTGGAATCATGATTTGTATCCTGTACAATAAAATAATTATAAAAAAAAAAGGATTGGGGTGACTCAATAACCGTATCGAGTACGCGCCTGCTCCCGGGTTAAAACATGTTAAAGTCTTTTCGCTCTAAATATTAAAAATAATACAATTATTCTTCATCGATGTTTTATATTATTGATCATTATTTAACATCAGTGGCGCACACAAGGGGAGGGGGTCCGGACCCCCAAAAAAAAAGCCCTTGATTTTTTCCGATTGATTATAATTCTAAGTTTATAGTACGCAAAATTTAGTTAAGTATTTGTTATTAATGATTAATTTTATTCATTAATGCTAATTATTTATTCAAGAATTATTTCTTTACCGTGTTTTGTTCCCGAAAATCGACAAAATCAAAAGGAACCTGATACAAGATTGGTGAACTTTCGACCCCGGATCCCCCCTTGAAAAATTCATGCGTTCACTACTGTTTAACATCAATTATAAATGCTAATTCTGTGAGGCTTAAAATTACAATTCGCTTAAAACTAATTATAATTTGAGCAATGACTTTAAAAAAAATCATTTTACGTTTTTGTAAACATTTTCGAGCACTTGGCTTTGCTTCCCTTACAATTCAGCTATTATATCAATAATGTTTTATTTTCTTATAAATGAACTCGTGCAAAGAGCACTTCAGCCGATGTACTTTTAATGTATCAGTGCTGCACAGAATATTTTATAACTAATTAATTAATACTAAATTAAGAACAATTTTAATAAGTATTAATGACGTCCATGAGCTTGTCTTGGAAAGCAAAGTTTTTATAAGAAATGCTTATGATTAGAAATTGACCCTCTGAGTTCTTTTTCTATATTTAGCAGATATCTATATTTTGTCTTCTAAGCAGCTACCGCATTTTGCAATATGTTCAATTTAAAAATAAGAGAAAGGAAAAATAACATAATAATTATCCTATTATTTTATTTATTTATTTATTTTTCTTAAAAGTAGTATACAAATTTTAATACTTATGTTATTAATTTGTTTGGTTTATAATTAAGATCGCCTATTGTAACTTTAGAGACAAAGTGCATTATTATTGCATTCAGTACATTATTAATGTGTAAGGGGGGCGCGAAAAAAATTGTGATCGAAAAGGGGGACGCCAGTAGTGAAAGTTTGAGAAGCACTGCACTAAGTAACTAACCAGAAGAACAATCTTACGGCTTACGGCTACTTAACATATAAGTATAATTTACTACACTTACTCTTGGAACACTTTGGACTTCTACGCTATAATTCACCGTCATTATCTTATTTAATTGTACGACCTCCGGTCGTAAGCCTCTAACTCAGTTTTAACACTTATTCTCCAATTATCAATAATCGATGCCCCAGTGGCTATTCGTCGACTAACATCGCTTACTTAAACATCAACGCTTAAATAGAGTAACTTATTTGAAAAATTCAAATCTTCTTCTTCGGGAAAATTTTTCAATAAAACATACAGTTAAAAAGAATAAATTTACCCCAAGAGGATCAGTAAAAGGTTCGGGGATAGATCCTTTACATGAGGTACAGAGAGGAGATCTTAAAGCCCTATATTCGGTATTAGAAAAATTGACACTTTCTTGTAAAGTAGATGATATTGGTCGTCCACATAGAGCTCAGATGGTTGACAATTACCTGGAAAGTGAGGATATTTGCCTCGTGAATTGACCCACCAGATCTCTTGATCTCAACCACCCACATTATATGGAATGTCAGGGATGCTCTTGTGAGAACTATTACATCTCACCATTTCTTTCCGATAATCAATTTAGGGAGAGGGACAGATTCCCACAGGAATCCTCAACTGCCTATTGTCCAGTATGCCATCATGCCGTGTCACTTATCTAACTGTGAGAAGGACACACATCTCATAATATATTCAAATCCAATTCAGTATCAAAACATAGATTTTAGACATACCTTCACTATATAAGCTTTACCGATAATCGTGTGTATATAAGTTGACTTCTGAAAGGTGCATCCCTTTCTTTGTTGTAAACGAATATTCCTATCAAATCTCAAAAGAATTTGTTCGTTAGTTTTTCAGAAATTATCCGCATAACGCAGTGCTTCTCAAACTTTCAATACTGGCGCCCCCCTTTTCAATCACAATTTTTATCGCGCCCCCCCTTGTACATAATAATTTACTGAATGCAATAATAATGCACTTTTACGATAAAGCAACAATATTCATTATAAACCGTACAAAATCATCACATAAGTATTCAATTAAGTAATAGGATAATTACTAAGTTATTTTTCCTTTCTCTGATTTTTAAATTGGAACATATTACAAAATGCGGTGGTTGCTTAGAAGACAAAATATAGATATCAGCTAAATATAGAAAATGAACTCAGAGGGTCAATTTCTTATCTTAAAACTCCTTTCAGAAACTTTGCTCTGGAAGACAAGCCCATGGAAGTAGCTAATAATTATTAAACTTGTTCTTAATTTAGTATTAATTAATTAGTCATAAAATACTCTGTGCACCACTCATACATTAAAAGCAGTGTTTCTCAAACTTTCAATACTGGCGACCCAATTTTCAATCATAATTTTTGTCTCGCCCCCCTGTACAACAATAATGTATTTACTGCAATAAAAATGCACTTTGAGAGAGAGACGCTAAAGTTACAATACGATCTTAATTATAAACCGTACAAATTAATACGATAAGTATATTAAATTTTGTGTATATGTAACTTTTAAGTAATATATATTTTAAGAAAATTACTTAAAATATATATTACTTAGAATTATGTTATTTTTCTTTCTCTAATTTTTAAATTGGAACAGATCGCAAAATGATGTATTTAATTAAAGATTTATTTCCTTCAGCATTCATTTCTCAAAGTACAAATTTCATTAGAAAAATATTCTAGTCAATGTCGCTCTCTATCATATCCATCACATCTAGCATTATAGGGTACGTTTGCGTGAATCTGGGCAACCTATCGGACGTCTGCGCAAAACATGTAAAAATGCTTTCCCTCGTACAATTCCAGTCAGTTTTGGTCGACTCGATACTCCTATAGCTACCGAATCTAGCTTGAATGTACATTTTTTTAATTTCCACGTTAATTGTAATTCACGGTAATTAAGTATTTACGGCAGTAGATTAAAACAATATCATACATACATTTTTAAGTCGTAAGCAAACATTCGACCATAATAAAGAATCAACAAGTACACAGACGAACGAGCATGGTGCCGAAAATTAAATCAAGGCGATCTTCTCAAAATACTTAAATTTTGGATTTACCACTATTGAAGTAAATGATGGAAAAAAAGCCCCAACTCGATATGTGTTAAAACTTACAAATCTGTAGAACAACATGTGAAAGTTGTTTTTAAAACATGTAAAATCATTTAGCTATGTTGGCAAAGAATTTTAAAAAGTATTTTCTGGATGAGGACAGCTTGGTAGCAAGTTACGAGTGGATTAGGGATCTATTTCAAGATACTCCAGAAGGGCTCTCAACTTCCGAAGAAGAATCTTCATAGATTTCACATCCAGTGAAAAATTAAAAGGCAATTTTGTAATAAATCGCTCTTTGAATTTGGGGTAGAGGTGGATGAGGAATTATCTGTACTGAAAACAAAAGCACTTCGTATACTATTACCATTTTCAACATCCTACCTTTTTCAAACCGGATTTTCTGCAGTGGATGCCTTGAAGACAAAATATAGATCTCAGCCAAATATAGAAAAATAACTCTTTAAGTGTCAATTTCTGATATTAAACCTTCCTTTGAAAAACTTTCCTCTACAAGACAAGCCCGTGGAAGTCCCTAATAATTATTAAACTTGTTCTTAATTTAGTAATAAGATTGATTGATTGAATATTAACGTCGCACTGTTCAGCTGCACGAGGGCTTTTGACGACGGACCACGTAATTTTGAACCATGGTCAAGTGACGTGGAGGACACCTGAGCTGGCACCTCTCTCTCCTAACTACCACACCACACCAACGGGAAAACGTTTCAACTCTCAACAGATTTAACGTGCATCGCTGCCCTACACGGCGGGTCTTTAGTGGTACTGGGCTCGAACTCGTGACAAGGCAAGCCACGATCCGATACCTGTACCACTCGGGTACTGCGGCCAAATTCAGTAATAAGAAATTATTTATAAAATACCTTCTTTAGTACTGATACATCAAACGTATACTGGCTGAAACACCAACTCTTCGCACGAGTTCATTTTTTAAAAAAATAAAACATTATTCTTGATATAATAGCTGAACTGTAAAGATAGTAAAACTGTGTGCACGACATTGTATACAAAAATGTAAAATGATTTTTTTTAGATAAATGCTATAATTGTAAATAACTGTTTAAAAGAACTGTAATTTTAAACCTCACACAATTAGCATTTAGAATTAATGTTAAATTATGAAAAAGAATATAAAATTCCGATGAACAATAATTGTGTTACTTTTTAACATTTAAAGCGAGAAGACTTCAAAATGTTTTAACCCGGGAGCAGGCGCGTACTCGATACTAACATTAATGGTAGTGCGGGGGGACTCAGGCACCCCAATCATTTGTTTAGAATTATTTTTACTGTACACGATGCAAATCGGAATTCTAGTGAATATTTTAATTTATAGAAAGTATACTTACCTTCTTTCAAGGTCTATTCAATTCTTTGATGATTTGAGAAAAAATCCAATAAAACTGAACTAAAATGATTCAAAAGTACAAGACCATAATAAAGGACGCAAATCAGACACTTTTCAATTATCCTACAGAAATGTTAAACCAATCAATTCTTTTCCAAATATCGCAAAACTCAATTATTTACAATTTACCTAAGCGAAAAGCAAACGCATAAAAGATGGGAATGAACTAATATTGATAATAACCATACCATAAGATTGAAGGTCAATCAAATGATTAGCAAACGTACTATGCAGCCTGGCTGAAAAGTGAATCATGACTTCCTTTTCTTTTTCTACAACTAATGTACAGTATTTCAATAATAATTACAGTGGGGAATTGTTTATCTTCTTAGAATTTTTCTCAGGGTCTGGGTTTCGTTTTTTCTTTTAACGAGTAATATTTTATGTTAAAACGTAATAAAAAAATCTCTCATTGAGGAAATACAGCAAATAAAACAAAATGTTTTTTTTCTTTAATTTGGTTTTGGGATCAAAGATAGCTATTTGATGACGGAAAAAAGCCAGATAATAAACATAAATTATGTCAGTGTTGTTGTGTGTATTTTTTTATTATGGAAGAAAGCATTTTGTTTTACTTCTCTTTCCGGTTATTTTTTTAAAAAAAAATCTTTAAGTTTTCAATACGCTCGCGCCCCCCAGGGGGGCGCTCCCCACACTTTGAGAAACACTGGCATAACGTCTAGAATTTCTTAATATTGCCCACTAGTGTATGTATATAATTTCAAATATAACTTATTTCCTCAGAGCTTTGCAAACATTTATATGGAAAATGAGCAATTATGAGACCTAATTTACTATTTTTAATTAAAATTGTTCTTTCTATATTAATATTTCAGCGGAAAGCTTAAGTTTTCCTGTTTATTGTTCCTTTACTAAAGCTCATGTTTTTAAAATCTTGTATAATTTATAAAATATAATCAAAACCCTTTAGAAGACACAGTAAGATTCAATTTATAAAAATCGGTCAAAAAATCAAGTCAATTTTTTTGCCCAAATTATTTTCGATATATTTTTCTATAGATCTCACAAAATGTGAAATCACTAAAAACTCAAATTTAGGATAACTGTCATGTTCTTTTTTATTCACATCTGAATGGCAAATAAAAATTTTAAAATGATTTATCTTGATAAGAAAAAAATAACTATATTTTCATTTAAAATTCTAAGGTTTCATTCATATTGTGCTAAATGTTTTGATATTTTTTCTATTTCTATTAGTATATATAATAAAAGTTGGTATGCATTTTTATGGAAATTTCAATAAGCATTCATAATATGTTTTACCAATTGTATAATCATGTTATTACAAAACCCATTCCAATTTTTACTATACATAGTTCGACGGACTTGTAATCAAATTTCAAGTGTTTATGTCAACTACTTCAGGAGGAACATCATTTTAAAATCACTTGAAGAATTTTTAAATATTCCTTTAAAAAATTAGATTGTTTATTTGTTGTGGTATTTTGATCATAAAAAGTGTTTAGCATGACACATATCTAGGGGTAAGCTTAAAACTTTCGAGTACCATTACATCAAAAGGCTTCTTAAACTGTACCATTTCCCCTTTTACTTTTCTGTAACCTCACAAAATTTTAAAACTCTAAACTTAATAACGCAGAATTATGATAGCTTTTACATTCGTTTTTATTGACATTCTTATGGCAAATCAAAACTTTAAACTTGCTTACCTCAGAAAGATAAAATAAATAGTTTGTCTTCATTTAAACGCTAAGGCTTTTTTTGCTATTGTGCCTAATGCTTTGAATTTGTTTTACCTATTGCTAACAGTAAATGCTACAAAAGTTGGTATGCATTTGTGAATAAAAGTAATACTTTTTTTAGTTAATTGAACTCAGAATTTCTATATTTTTTAAGGATTTTTCAATCAGCATTCATAAAAAGAAAGATTGTACGAATACCAATCATGTTATCACAAAACCTATACCAACTTTTGTTATACATAGTTTGACATACTTGTAAATCAAATTTCATGCGTGTATGTAAAGTTCTGAAGGGGAAGTAGCATTTTAAAATCACTTCCCAAATTTCAAGTTTTTTTTCCTTAAAAAATTAAATGGCTAGCTTTTTATGAAATTTTGAGCACAAAATCTTTTTTACATAGTACACACACATAGGAGGCAAACAAAACAATTTTTAAATCCTTAAAATAAAAAATTTTGCGCAAATCGCACCATGTCCCCTTAATATTTATTATTATTATCATTTATACATCTATTTACCATATATTAACATACGGTGTTTCAAAATATACATTTAATTTGCATTTAAGTGTAAATTGCGTGTTTTGAATTATGTTTTACTCATGTAATTATGTAATTTACATACAAACATGTTTGTAAAACTTATAGAGTTTATCACAAACTTTACAAATAAATTCTTTATTTTCACTACAGTTTTAAACAAGGTATTAAAATAACTCAAAATATCAACTTATCTTCCGACATTTAGTGTATGCATTCATTCAAAATTAGACCAAATTTAACGACTTTTTATCAGAGCATCCAACTCTTTTCCTCTATCAGTTCATCGATAGAATGTCTTTCCTCCAACCGAGACGCAATGCAAATTGGTTTACAGAGAATGTAGGCAAGGGAATGGGAAGTTTATCCCTGTATATCATTTCAGCGAACCTCTTTTTTTATGCCCATTACAGGAAATGGTGAAAGAAATGTACACAGAATTGCTTACCAAAGACCTCATCAAATTACCACAAGGCTAGTTGCCAAATGTGCTCTCGAAATGGACTAGGATACCAACTTTTCTCCGGAGCAAAGTAATTCAAGTCAAAAGGGCCCATTTTCAAATGCGATAACTTATTTTTTTGTGTGCTGCGTCAGACATTGAAATGACCATCCATTCATTTTCGCTCAGCCGTGTAATGGGATTAATGTAACAGTAGTTAAAATATTTCAGCGTGTTGGCAGATAATTACAAGCCCTTTTTACAATGAATTTAAATGTAATTAATCATTCGGTTGCTAATGGAATGCTGGAGGATATGGACATGTTGCAAAAATGCTGCGTGTTTTTTTTTTTTTGTTGTTGTTTGTTTGGTTTGTTAATGAGTAATGTACAGTAATTTCGGTTATGTATAACAATAGTACTTACAGAGGTTTTTGAATAGTTTAAATAAATTATGTTCTGTTAAGCGTTTGATATATTACTTTGTACTTTGTACTCAAAAGCTGTAATAAGCGTGTAATTTGAGCGAATGTAATTTAAATAAATTACTTAAGATTGTTAAATGAATATTTTCCAGCTATGGACACTGAATAATAGTGAATCATTTAATCAATGTTATGTTTCCGTTTAAAAAACCACCAGAAAACTGTATTTATAATCAGGGATGTCTTTAGACTCTTTGAGGCCCTGGGACCAGAAAAGATTTTTTAAGGCCCTGGGCTCCTATAAAAAAGTATATAGGCTATACCTTAGACTTTTAAAATTAGATAGTATAGAGCAAGCAATGTCAAATACTCGCTCAAACGGTATTTAAAAGAAATAAATGTGCACGACTCACAACCTAAGCACAACTAGCTCGACCGATGACCGTATTTCGACTAAATGAGTTAAATGAATGTTTATGGTGTTAGGCTTAAGCTTAGACAAGGACAACGGTCATCACATAATAATACAATTTTACTACTTTTTCCAGTTGACATGCTATTTGAAATTCCCTGTTTTTCGGAGAATATCTACTGTAATAATATTTGACCATTAAAATTATCCGGATTATAATCTTATTGAGACAGAGTCGAGAACGAAATGAAGCCCCCACCAAGAGTGAGGTCTTGGACTCGGACTCAGTTTGTTTATACCTTAAGACGTCCCTGCTTAGAATTTTAAAGTGCTTAAAATTTTTTTTAATTCAAATGGAGTTCTTGCGATTCCAAAAAAATTACTTCTCTGTGTCTTAAATAACTTAAATTGAGACAAAAATAAAAAAAGTGAATAAATTAGTAAAAATTATCTTTTTTTTTTTCTTTTTAAATAGAGTGAATACACATTTTAAGTGAAGGAAGCTTGAAATAGTTATACAAGATAAGATTTTGATATATTTTAAAGAATTATCTTATGCAGTAAACTTATGCTATGGGATGAAAATCAAAGTTTAGTAAAATATCTGACATATACAGTATGCCCGCACTAAAGTCCCTTGTCATCCTTTTAACTTCGGAACAGCTGCTACTGTATTCATAAAAGTGGTGTCTAGGTATAGTGAAGTAGCTATGCGCTACTGAATAAAACCACCTACAACACCACCTGGTTAAAAACTGCTTGGTTAACGTTCCAACAACATAGGGGAGAAAAAGGGATTTAGAAAGCTTTAGATCAGTTGTAGGGGTTGGTAACCTATGACACGCGTGCCACTTGGGATACGTGGTACCATTCTCAGTGGCACTCTGAACTGTTCTACAAATTTGTCACTTTTTGAGGCGATTAAGTTGATAAATTTGTAATGGACCTCCTTTCTCAAATATCTTCAGAATTATAAGCATTCACGTATTACGAAAACAAAAACCTGAAAAATAAATTTACAGCTGTTTTGTAAATTACTGAATTTCGTTGCTGGAGATATTTAATTGTTTTATGAGAGAAAATTACATTTATGTGTAATTTTCATTTATTGTAAACATTTATATGTACACAATAATATGCTTCTGTATATATGTAAGTTTCTCCACTTTTGTACACATATCTGAGTAAAAATTCTTTCCTCGAATGACAAATATTTCAAGTCTGTGAAGAAATTATTTATCAACTGATTGAGCAAAACCGTGTCAAATTGAAAGTAACAAATTATACCACTGTTTTTGCGACATTAAAACTAAACGGTGCAAGTACTAAGTCAGCATTAAAATTTTGATTTAACTATAATGAAGGGAAATACTTACATTTTATATGCTCTCAATTTTTATTTTAATAAATATATTTAACAATACATAATATATCTGCAACTTTATTTTTTTTAAAAAAAATGTTTTGAATAGAAATAGTTATATTTTATGCTGTTTATTTTTATGTTAATAAATATCTTTAAATGATGCAAAATTAATACGTAATAAAACTGTAAATATGTATTATTGATATCTGTTCTCTAACACTGCTTTTATTATCATGGAAATCAAATTATTTCAAAATTGTCCTACTGTATCGCACGCTGAATCATATTGCTAGATTGCTTTGGCACTTCACAGCTCAGAAGTTGCCAACTCTTGATGTAGATCAACATAGATTTAGTACAAAAAGACACCTTACGGACATCAATACAAATTAAAGAACGGTTAAAACGAGCATTTGTTTTTTCCTCGTGATTTCTGCACTGTAACGCGAGAAAAACGATATGAGAAAGAAAAAAACCCAAATAGTTATTACAATATACCTTTATTAGAGATATTCAAAATTTTCGTCGTCAGCTGCAACGTACTTTTGGATCCTCAGTTAAATGTTGGGTTACGCACGTTGGAGCATAGAGCGTGCCACGTTGGTTCCTGTGTCCGTAGTGTATCCTTTACGGTCCTGCAATATTTGTAAATAAGTCTCATAAACCTGCAGTTTCAGGTATCTTCAAAGGAAAAAAAATCGGTGGAGTCAGATCAGGCGAACGAGGAGAATAATCTTCGACACCATCATTCTAAATTATTTGGCTAACATGATGTCACGCCTGAGTATTAGACATCTCAAGCAAAACATAACCTCGTCAAAGAATTTAGACTACTTTACTATACCTAGACACCACTTTAAAGAATATAGTGTGAGAGGTTGTTACCTCTCTCTTGGGCACCTAGATATGTAGGAGTTAGGGAAGAAACATTTGGCATGATCCAATTAATTATTTATTTATCACACAATGAAAATACACAAATGCAATTAATAATAGCGAGAGAATATCTCGATGCTAACCGCGAAAGTGGAACAACGACGGTAAAACACGAGCGATTAGGAGATCAAACTTGATCCTTACTTAATAAGGGATCTAACCTATAATCCGATTTAATCTAATATCTATTTAATCTCAGTGAACTATCGTCACTTTAAAGTTTCCTCCTAACAAGTCTCTTAATCAGAATAATTCAAATATGATACCTTCAATAACAGTCTAACCTGCGTTCAGGCTTATTTCCTCTTCTACTCTCTATTCAAGCTCAAAAACTTCGATTAAATCGGCATGTTTTTGTGGATAGGATAACACCGTTTCTATGCGCATATGCACCCATAAATATTGTAGTGCCTTGCTATCTGACATCATCCTGGAAACCTATAAAACGTGAGAAAACCTCACCGCAGACTGGAAACTCCAAATGAAAATCAGGTATCAGAAACATCCACACCCGTACCAAGATCATAGATTGGAAAGGTATATATATATATATATATATATATATATATAATCCAGTATAAAAGAATTTTTTCAATATATAATCATATACATATACATACACATATTTAAATAAATATATAATAATATATATATATATATATATATATATATATATATATATATATATATATATATATATATATAATATATATATATATATAATATATATATATATATATATATATATATATATATATATATATATATATAATATATATATATATATATATATATATATATATATATATATATATGTACAAGATGTTCGGGCTTAAAGTAAAAAGTTATGGCTTGTTATTACAGAAATACCCATCAGAATGTAATAAACTATTCATCCGTGGATTGGAAAACCTCCGAGATTTTTTGGGTCTAGTCAGATCGGCTGCACATGCGTGCATTATTCGGCAATCGCAGACTATAAAACCTCTTACACTGTCATCATTAGTAAATATGTGTTTGCCTTAGCAAAAAGTGCAGTGCGTACTTAGGTTAACGGAGTTTCAATCACGCGTGTACAGCCACGTATTCGAACGGAATGGAATGTCGCTCCTCCTCCGACAATATCTATCCACCAATGGGGAAGAACTTTAAATGTGACGGGAACTTTGGTACCTCAAACTGGCAAGTTTCCTTAAGTCTTCGTGATGGAAGACACTGTTGATCGTGTGCGGGATTCATTTTGTGGGAGTTCTGGTAAGTCTATTAGGCAAGCTAGTAAATACCTTCTATTCCGTTTGAACACGTCACTATACACGCGTGACTGATTTAAATTCCTCTAACCAAAAAAGTACGCATTACACCTTTTACTGTGGCGTCCACATATTTACTAATGAAGTCAATGTAATACGTGTATCGTCTGCGAATGCCGAACAATTCGCGCACGTGCGGCCGATCTGACAAGACCCAAATACCTTGGAGGGGTTACCAATCCCCGGATGAAGAGTTTATTACATTCTGATAGATAGTTCCGTAATAATAAACTATAACATTTGGATACTTTAAATCCATACACTCTGTATATATATATATATATATATATATATATATATATATATATATATATATATATATATATCTCTATATATATATATATATATATATATATATATATATATATATATATATATATATATATATATATATCTTTATATATAAAAATCTTCTGTGCGTGTGTGTTTGTCACTAAACTCCTCCTAAATGGCTGGACCGATTTCGATGAAATTTTTTGTGGGGGTTCAAGTAAATTCGTGAATGGTTTAGATTCACAATTCGGTCCGATATCGCAATTAGTTAAAAATATATTAATTAAAAACATTCAAAAAATACAACTCAACATTCACCTGCATTGTTGTAACAACGCTATTGTTATAAACAAGTAATATAAAAAAAATTAAAATCAATTCCTACTTAGATCAACAAAGAAAAAATTTATGTTAGCTACTTTTTATTAAATAGTTGCAATTAATATAAATATGTATATATATATGACAGAATCACAATATTAAGTGATAATTAATTTTTATTAATTTTCATTAAAGTATCGTATGGTCATCCAAAACAATCGTGTATATAAAATTTCATTTCAACTGAATGCTTTAACACGTGAGAAAAAAAACCTTTTCAAATTTTGACGTAAGTCGCCAAAAGGGTCGCTAAGTCACCAACGTGGCTGTATTTGTAATTTTTTAATTATCATTAAATTCAGTTTTAATCAATTAATTTTTTTTAATTATAATTAAATTATTGTATTGTCATCCAAAATAATCATGTACATTACATTTCAGCTCAATTGAGTGTTTTAAAATGTATTTTATTAACGATTGAAAATTCCACCAAGATAAATAAATAAACAAACAAACAAATAAAATATCTATAGAGATCGTGAGCTAATAGTAGGAATTGAAAAATACGCAAGTTGGCGTCGAAAATTGATTTTCAGCCAAACTGGCCAAACCCGGTCTTTAGTGTTACGAAAACGCAGACGCGATTCACGCTTTTTAGCGTTTTTAATTAATATCTTTTGAATTTAAGATGTGTGTACAGGACAACGTCTGTTGGGTCCTCTATTATATATATATATATATATATATATATATATATATATATATAAAACACGAAAATAAAAATGTCAACAACTCTTGCCACATACAACTCAAGACTTTATTTTTCAAACTCTATGTTCCATCTCCTTATCTATTGCCATCGAAAGTTCCAGAACTTTCCATAATTAAAAGTACAGTTAAGTTTTATAAATAAAAGCACGAGCATTAATATAAAGCATTAATAAAAGCATTAATATAAAGCACGAGAGAAATAAAGAATTACAATTTTTAACACGCTGGGATGAATGGTTAAATCATTACAATAAATAAACAATA
>BMAU01015415.1:0-27030 GCA_019973935.1 Trichonephila clavipes
GGATAGCTCAATAACACACACACCTCACACATGAACGGTAAAACACTCTCTATTTTTATTCACCTAAACACATAGTAACTGGAGATACACAGACAGCGCCGTCTGGCGCACGGTTTTTGCGTCAAGCATGAACAAGTATATATTTAACATTTTTTTTTATACTTTATATATTATGACAATTTTTTTTTTTGTATTGTATATCTCTTTTTTACAGTCAAACATGTATTTGTTCGGGTCTTTTTTATGTGCTTTCTTATTTTGGTGCTATCCTTTGAATGCGGTACATGAATTTCAACGCCTTGTGCACCACTGTAATGTTTTCAACAATGCACATACGATTATATACACTTTAAGAAGCATTGTTCATTTGCTATAAACAATCTCCCCACATTTTACGTTCAATTGCTTTTTCGCAATGTCTCACGCTCTTGAATGAAGATGAAGCTCTCAATCACAGAGACGTTATCAATAATTTAATAAATTATGAAGACGAACAAGAACTAGATTGTCTTTTTGAAAGAGGATGAAAGATATGCTGGAACTTTGAAATTTTGTATACGAGAATGAAAAAAAAATTATATGTCCGAAATGCTTACTACATACTTATTCTTCAGAAAATGCACTTTATATAATAATTCATCATTTGGATTTAAAAGATCAAATCTCTTTATTATTTCAGTTTTAAACAGAAAAAAAAGAAATATAAATCCTATACTTTTTATGTTCTCCTCACTTGCGACATCTAGTGGGTTTTTAAAGCTAGGTAAAGGTAATAATTTGATCACAACGGTGATTATTAACGGTGATTATTAAGTCTGAGGTATCTAGACTGCGCCACAGCTGTCGCTGTCTGTCTCTGGGCATATGGCTCGCGAAGCGATCCTCCATCCCATATCTTAACTTGCGAATGGTGCCTGTGAAATTAAATTGTCCTTAATAAGAGAGACACCCTAGTTTTAGTTGATAAAGGAGAGATGTGGTTAAATTAAAATTCGATGTTAAAAAGTTCTTCCTGAAGTTGTAAAGGTTCCTTGTGTATTGATAAGTGAACTGGCACTTGGCTGGCTGCCCTGGAGTTAAGTTAAAATATTAAGTTAAAGGGGAGGTAGCCTGTGTGGATAAGCAGTATTTGACAAATAGAAAAATTATAATGAGAAAAGTAAAAATTTTGATGATAAAGTAAATAAAATTTAGCAGTTCATTTGCCAAACGGCAAATGAGGTTATTAAATGTTAGGGAGGATTATAGGAGTCTAGGAGAATTCTCCTAGGTCTTTTAGTATTGTCATTAGGGGTATATTTCTCTAGATTAATGATGTGATAGTTATTTGTTTGTGGTAATGAGTTAAAAAAGTTAATGGCAATTTTTTGAATATAGCTTTTGAAATTCTGAAGTTTTAATGCCTCGTAGATATGCGTATTTTTCATGTACATATTCGCATGAACAATCATGCGAATAGTTTTATTTTGGGAAATTTCAAGAATTTTTAAATTACTTTTAGCAGCGTAGCCCCACACAGGACAACCATAACTTAAAATGGGCCGCAAAACGGCAGTGTAGAGAAGTACCTTGTTATCTCTAGTCATTGTAGAATCCCGGCAAATTAGAGGGTAAATTAGTCTTAGAGCATTCCGGAATTTGTTTCGCGTATATAAAATGTGTTGTCTCCATGTGAGTTTATTATCAAGTAACAGTCCTAGGTATATTGTGTTTTGAGACCATTGGAGTGGTGTGGAATATAGTGTCGGTGGTGTTGCAGCTTTTCGTTTCCTTGTGAACAGCACTGCTATTGTTTTTTCAACATTAAGTTTAATTTTCCATGTGTTAAAGTATGTTTCTAGTAGCTTTAAGTGGTTGTTTAAGTGTTTGGTGATGGATTTGTGATTTTTGAAAGTGGTAGCTATGGCAGTATCATCAGCATAAATGTTTAGACTTGTGTGTGGGTGTGTCGGAATATCGTTAATATAGATATTAAATATGATTGGGCCAAGCAAGCTTCCTTGCGGGGCCCCCAGGTTGACTTGATAAATATTTGATAGAGAATTTTTGACTCGGACTTGATAAGATCTGTTAGTGAGATATGGATTGATTAGGTGTATGAGAGCAGGAGGGAAATTGTTAGTTATAAGTTTGTAGATTAGACCACCAATCCAGACTCGATCAAATGCTTTCTGGATATCCAGAAAAACAGCTCCAGTGGATCTGCCCCTCTGGAATCCAGAAGTAATTTTCTCAGTCAGTCTTAGGAGTGGGTGGCATGTAGAGAGTCTCTTTGTAAAACCAAATTGATTTGGGTTAATAAGGTTAGATTCTGAGATGAATGTGTTAATCCTGTTAAGTATAATGTGCTCAGTAATTTTACTGAGGGAGGATAAAAGACAGATAGGTCTATAGCTAGAAGGTTGATGATTATTTTTGCCTGGTTTTTTAATTGGGAAAATTATTGCATTTTTCCAGTTGTTAGGAAAGTGTCTGAGTTTGAGAATTTTATTAATTAGGAAAGTGAGAGTTAGAATTGCTTTAAGTGGAAGCTTTTTAATCATTTTATTAGTGATCTTGTCAGCGCCTGGAGATTTATTATTTTTTAAATTTTTGGCGTAGTTAATTATTTCAATGGGGTCTGTTGGAGTGATAGGAAATGAGGGCGGGTTGGAAAAGAAGTTTTCCAACGTGTTTGTTACGATTGAATCTATATTAGTATTAAAATTTGTCGGTCTAATGTTTTCCGTGAAGTTGCCTTGAAAAGTTTTAGCTAGTAATTCTGCTTTTTGCTCGTCAGTGATTGCTGTATTGTTCAGAGATGGAATATCAGACCGTTTTTTGCGGAAAAAGTTTTGATACTGCCAAAGAGTGTTGTCTTGTGTATTCATAGCTTCAAGTTTAATTTTCCATGTTTGATCCGAGAATTTTTTAAGCTCCTTTTTAATTAATTTTTGTAATCTATTGTAGGTTGTTTTGTGAATGGGATTTAATGTGTTTTGGAACGTTTTTCTGGCTTTATTTTTCTGCCTTATGAGGTTTTGAATGTGATGCGGGGTGTAGGTGTGATTCTTGTTTGTGATTGGCCGGGAGGCGTGTTCGTAGGCGGAGCGGACAGCTTCGGTGAACAGATTGATTTTGTTTTCTAAGATGTTTGGATTTGAAATTTTTTCAAAGTCCGAAATATGAATATTATTTTTAATGTGTTCCGAAAATTCTGACCAACAGGTGGTAACTGCTCTAGTATTATCATTGTGTATATTTTTATTGAAAGTAAAATTAAGTATGACTGGATTGTGGTCGGATGAGAGTTCCGGAATGGAGATAATTGAGTAGGGGTAATGGAAATTATTAATGAGTGCGAAATCCAGTGTATTAGCCGAGTGGTTCCCGAATCTGGTTGGGGTGTCGGGGAAAGCAATTTCTATGTCAAGTATATCAGTAAAGTTTTTAAGCTGTTTTCCACGCACAGAATTAATGGAGCAGTTCCAGGCGTTGTGTGTAGCATTAAAGTCGCCAAAGATCACACAACTACTGTTGATCTGAATTAAATTTTCAATGTCGAGAGTGAATAGTCTATTGTCAGAACTTGGAGGAATGTAAATACTAATAATTGTGAGGGGATTAAAATTTGGAGGGTTAATTGTAACAATGGTAGCTTCGGTGTATTGAAGTTGTGGTGTTTGCATATTAAAATGATTAATGGAGTTTTTGATCATTATAAGTGTACCTCCGCCGACAGCGTGTCCGTCCGCAACGCGGTCATTCCTGTAGCAAGTATAATTCGCGATTCTAATGTTGTGTATAGGTCTCAATTTTGTTTCTTGAACTAAAATTAAATCAGGGGAGTACTTCTCTACAAAAAGTTTGAATTCATTAATTTTAGCAAGTATGCCGTTTGCATTCCATGAACACAAACTCAGGCCAATCATAGTTCGACTAATCATCGTCAAAATCGACAATAGCCTCAAACAGGGCGTGCAATTCTTTTTTAAGTTGATCTTTGCTTTTAGTTTTTTTAGATTTTACAGGTGGGGGGAGGGGGATACTTACTGCATTACCGATATGTTGGGTAAGCATAGAAAGGGCTAGGATTGTTTGTTGGAGCGTTTGGGTAATGAAGTTCATGTCAAACGTTCCGTTGTTGTTGAAATTTATAGTAGGAGGGGGGGGGGTCGGTAAAGTAGATTGATTGGCCTGGTTTGTTACTAAAGCAGCAGGATTTCCTTTGACTTGTGGTGCCATCTGTTGAGTTTTAGTAGAGTTGAAAGTACTTGCGGCTTGGGAGTATGAGGTTCCGGGTCTAACAATACTGTTTACCGTGTTGGTGTATGTGTTGGTTTTTTCTTGCGTACCCTTACGGGGTTTCGGGAATTTGGGGCAACCGGAATAATTCGCCATATGTCCATAGGTTTCACAGTTTATACAGAAGGGTTTTTCTACTCTTTCAATTTCACAATCTCGCGTTTGGTGAGCATCACCACATTTTAAACACCTTGGCGTGATGTGGCAATTTTCGGCCGTGTGATGGAAGCGGTTACAAGAGTAGCATTGGGTGACCCCTTTGCCGTCGTAACCGTCCACAGTGACGTTCATAAAACTGACTTTTTAAGTTCGAAAATTTTTGCGTTAAAGATATTCCTGGGTAGTGAAACAAGAAAAATTGGGAGGGGTTGTTTGGAGATTCGGCCGATAAGTTGGGAGACTATGTTTTTCTACCGTAATGAAATCCTAATTCCATTAAATCATAAGTTTTGATTAATGTCTTTCTTTCCGTGGTTGTTTAAAGTTCGGGGAAGACGGGGTATATATCATTGAGAGTTTTCAATTGACGACTTTGATTGGCCTTTCGGCTTTAGTATTTTGGTTTAAATCTGTTTTGCAAATTGCAAAAAATTGGAATTTTAGTTCATCTTCCTCCTTTCTTTTATAAGTTTAATGATTAAGCCTCGCGTCTTTCTTTTCGTCCGTGTCCGTTCACCATTTCAAAAGTTTAATATATTAACCGCCGGTAAGTTTACTGCGCAGTCGGTCGTTCCGGGGTTGAATTTCCAGAGATTGGGAGAGATATTTTGGTATCATTGAGGGAGTTTTCATTTGCAATTCTATCGGTTAAAAAGAGCTATTTGTGAGTATTTAAGCTCGCTCGGAGAAATACCGGAGGTGGATGACAGTCTATTTTTTTTGATAAACAGTCCTCAATCCCATATCATGATGGGTGGTTGGTTTTTTTTGCGGAATGACATGTCGGCGATTGGAAAGGAGGGGCTTAGAGATGTGGTGTTTTTAGTGGTGTTCAGTGAATTGGAGGTAGAAGGTCCTGCTGCTTTAGTATCCAGTTGGGCTGATTAAATAAATATTGAAAGTTAAAAATTAAAAATCTGTTTTGCAAATTGATTTTAAATTTTTTCTTTGTATTATCGTTACAGTTGTTTTTGAAATTTTTTGGCAAATTATCGAAAAAATTTATAGGAATAGGCTTTAAAACTAGTGATTTTGAGCTTTAAGCCATTTTCCTAGCGGCAGGCATTTTCATTTATATAGAATTGAGTATTTAAAATTTAATATTGGTTTTGGTGAAGAAGTAGGGGTTTAAAGAAGCACTTTGTTATCTCTACTTAAAGGGCGGGAAAGAAAAAATTTAAACATTGGGGTATCGCAGTAAGGTAAAGTGAGCAAAAAATAACGCCAAGATATTTGGTATTACCCAGGGAATTTGTGAACATTATGAGAGGAGAATGGTGCGCTTTTTCGTAGTGAGTGCATTACATTGATACTAATTTTTCCATTGTCGTAATAACTAGCAGCTTGAGGTGTTTGTTATTGGCAAAGGTAACAGTCTTTAAGTTTTTGTACGTGGCATTAATGGCCGTATCATCCGCATAGAGACTAATATTTGTTAGTGAGTAGCTGGGAATGTCATTTATATAGAGATTATCAATGATGAGGACACCCTGCAGAGATGGAATGAGAGTTAGATAAATTCAATCTGAGGGTTAGTGAGATACGAGTCGGATGAATGAGGGGAGAAGGAATATCGTTAGTTTGAAAGTGAGTCCTAAAATCCAAACACGGTCGAAGGCTTTCTGGCACAAGAAAGGGCTCTTCTTTTTTTTTGTCTTTCAGTCTGAGAAGAGGATGAAGGGTAGATAGTTTATTCGTTCCGGGGTTTGAGGCTATTATCATTAATGAATTTTTTTAAGTCTATTAAGAATAATGTACTCAGTTAATTTACTTAAAGTTGAAAGGAGAGAAATAGGTCTATTTTGGTAGATTTTTATTTGTCCGTAGGAAAATGAGTTCGTTGAAATTTAAGAATTTTATTGACAAGAATAGTTAGTATGAGGATTAATTTGATAGAAAATTTTTTAGCATTTTATTTGTGATAGTATCTTTACCGGGGGCGTTTTTAGAGCTAGTATTTTTAATGAAGTTAATAATTTCATCAGGCATGGCAGGTTCAATTTGAGTAGAAGGGGGGAAAAAAGGTATTCACAGTTGAGGTGACAACCTCGTCATCTTGATCGTAGTTGTCCTGCATGCGGTTATTTTCAATGAAGTTATTTTTAATCGTATTAGCAAGGAGGTTAGCCTTCTGCGGATCAGTGAGCCATACCAGTAGCACAGTTCAACGTAGGAATTTGAGATCTTTTATTTTTAAGAACCGCTGTGCCTCCCAGAGGCTATTGTCAGTTGTATTTAGAAAGTCTAGCATTCCAAGTATCATTACTATATATTTTAAGTTCTTTTGAGGTTGGCTTGAGCTCATTGCATAAAGTTTTATAAAAAGGATTTAAAGTCTGCTGATATCGTTTACGTAGGTTGTTTTTATGCTTAATAAGTTGATTATGTGATTTGGAGTGTAGTTTCGGACTGCGCCACAGCATAACGTAGGTCTCTTATAAATTTAGGAGAAATTATAAAAAAAGTGGTATTCAACATGCTGCTTACAGGAATATACACAAAAATTATATCAGAATTACCTTATATATTTTCGTTTCTATAACAATTGATAAAAATACATCATTTGCTTTCAAAAGGATCAATCTTGATTATTCAAGTACGAAAGAGAAAAATAGGTTATCAGTTATTTAAAACTAATTATTTTCTATAAAAACTTCACTATTCTTAACAACCCTAGTACCATATCGTGATTTTCATTTATTAGATATTATTAGGGGTCGCTTACTTCTGAAAGAATGTTTTAACTGTGTGCACAGATTTACCTCCATTTTACGAACTTTTAATGGGTTTCAAAGAATAAAAAGTCTTTTGAAAATTAATCTCTATTTAATGAGTTTTCAACTCTTTTTCGGGATTTATCGTCTTCTTTAAATAGATGTCCGACAGTACTAGACACTATGTTGAGTGTCCTTATCCAATACTACCGTGCATAGGAAAGAAATTATAATAGAGTCGGATGAAAAAAAATATACACATACACGGGCAAACCGTACACATCCGGTTGGAGCATAAGCTGCAGCTCCTTGGAAATTATTATTAAGTAATTATTTTGCATGCTCTAACCGTTTAAAATTAATAATTTAGCTTTGAAACAGCCATTTTAGCATTCAAATGGCCTATTTCTCAAGAATTAGCTCCAACATTAGAAAAAGTAGACAATCACATTTTCGCACATTACGTGGAAATAATTCAGTATTACAAAATATAAATTTCTTTGTATTTTTTCTTCTTTTTTTTGTTTCATTCAAAAGAGATTTTCTGAGTGATCACTCAATTTAAACACAGGGTTTCCTGCAAGATCGAATTATAGTTATTCTAATCACAACTCTGCAAAGAGTTGTTTCTATTTTCTTTTAATACTTGCATAAAATAATAAAGGACTTCCATAATTGCTTAAAGGTTTTAATATATTAATCATTTTCTATTTAAACTACTGGTGTATTAAAAGATAATGTTTACATATAGGTTTCGATTTGCTTTTCATATTGATTTCCTGTGTTTATGTGGTGTTTCCCTTACTTATTCGTATAATATTTAATGGCTTTGCTCTTTTTTCCGCACCAAGAAAGTTATCTATTCACTTTAATGTATTACAAACTTATTTCTATGCACACGCTCACTGTATTCACAATATTACTTTTTTTTAAAAGCTATCGCAGTTGAAGTTAGAAAATGGAGCATCGTTTGGGAATATTCAAAACCAAGAAAAGCTGAAGTAGTGCAAATATTCGACATTGATGACTTGTAATTGATTTTAAGAATTTATCGGCTTCTCTGCTGATGAGTTGTGACACCGGAACAATTTGTAATTATATCCATCGGAAACGACTTTGTCAAAAATTATACTTGAGTGAATATTAATGTCGCACTGTTAAGCTACACGAAGGCTTTTAGCAACGGACCTCGTAGTTTTGAACCACGGTCAAGTGATGAGGGCGACACCTACCTCCAAATACCAACTATTGATAATACCAACAATCGATGATATTTGTCAGTGCCCAGACTTCTTACAAAGATTATTCAAGCCTGGTACTGTGATATCGGATGGTAGAGAATCCAAATGTAGGAGTAGTGGAATATATTTTAGAACTGTCATTCAAACAAAACCGCCGATACTTTTAAGCTACGGTTTCCAAGGAAAGCTGTTTTAGTGTTAGTAATATAGCGATGGATATGAAGTCATTAAAATGATGGTCTTTAAATGTTTTTCGTATGCTTACGTTAACATTACATATTTATATTTTCAAAAAAGAAAAGAGATAATTTTATATATATCGGGTGTCCATAATTAAACGATACTACTTCAAAATTGTGTACAGACGAAACTATTGTTCAGAAAGTTGTAAAATTTTGTGTAGGACATAAAGAATAGACGGGAACTTGTTTGAGCAAATAAAAAAAATAGTTCAAAATTTTGCCACTAGAGGACGTTTTTAATGGAGATCATATTTAGAATACATTAATACTTAGCATACATTTATAACAGATTACAAATTTTGTTACAACAATAAAGGCTCAACATGATGACCATCATTTTCAGCTACTATTTGAAATCGTAAGATAGCAGTGTGACCGCAGTGTATTTTGGGACATGTTAAGAACATGTCGTGAAATACTGTTTTTGAGATCAGGTAAAGTTCTTGGTTGATCACACTTACCAGCTGTCTTAAATGGCCCCAAAGTCAAAAATCCCATGGATTGAGGTCAGGTGATCGGGGAGGCCTCAGATGAAGAAATTGGCGGCTGATCACACGTTCTTCTGTGAAGTGATGTTTAAGAACGTCCTTATCACAACGTGTAATGTGTGGAGGTGCTCCATCTTGCATAAAAATTATGCGTGAAAGGCACGGACGTGCTTGCAGACCGGAAATAATTTTATTCCGTAATAACGATGCTTATCGCTGTCCAGTGATAGAACATGTTACTGGACCTCTAGAACCTGATTCCTCGAAAAAATAAGGGCCAAGAATAAAGACGCGGAAAACCCACACCACATCGTTACTTTTGGTGAGTGTAGCGGAACTTGTAAGGTGGAATGCGGATTGTCTGATTCCTAAATTTGACAGTTGTGAGTATTCACTGAACCGTCCAAATGAAAGTGTGCTTCGTCTGTCCAGAGGATATTCCAAGGCCATTCTGGATCAACTTCCAAGCTAGCAAGAAACTGCAGTGAGAACAGATGTCGAGTCTCGAAATCAAGTGGAAGCAATTCCTGCACAAGTTGAAGCTTGTATGGATAGTAACGGAGAATGTTTCGCATGATCTTCTGGACAGTTGAACGAGGCAGGTCCAATGCATCAAAATAGGCCCAGTAGCGTCAGTGTTAATAATAAAATGCGATACGAGATCTGCCGATTTGTTATAGTTCGATTTTTTTGTAGCCGAGTCCCAGCTATGATAAATAACTCTATATATATAATGCTTTTTATGGAAAATTGAATAAAATTGTTTTACTTAGACCTGGATTATTTTGTACTGAAAGAACACTAGATTCTAGTGCAGTGTGTTCTTTCAATACAAAATAACCTAGATCTAGGCGCCACAATTTATTTCAATTTTCCATAAAAAAGCATTGCCGTATGTAGTGGCTAGATATATGAAAGGAAGAACTCGGTGAAAATGATATAATTGTTACAAATTTTGACGCATATAAAAAACTCGAAAAGCTAACATTTTCTGTTCTCGAGAAAAAAAAAAACACTAGCCAGTTTTAATTTAAAACTAGGTAACTATCCTCTTTTTTAATTTCGATTTCAATAGAGACATACATTATACTTACGACTTATAAAAGATACCTATGTATATCTTTTAATGTCGACAAAATCATTACGTTAAAGTCACTATAAAAGTTCATATTGACTTACCTTATAACCTTCGAAATATGAACTAAATCACAATATAAATTAACACTTATATTCACTAAAACGCCACCGGGGTGCGACTTATGAATCCGTCATGGATTGGGAACCGCTTGGCGAGGTTGGCACACCCGCGCAGCTTGGCGACAAAATACATTTCCGCGCATGCGCACTGTAATGTTTATGTTTACATTTGCACTTGGTTTACTCGGAATATGTGTGTGCCTGAGCTAAATGCATGATAATGTCTTTAAGTCGCATTGCCATTAAGTTGAATTATTTTTTGTATCATTTTACTCCTTCCCCATGATAACTAGTTGTTTTGAATTTATTGTCATCCAACAATCTGATCGTCAAGTTAATAGAACAGTTAATATCTTTATTGGGGATTTAGAGCAACAAAGGCTATTATCCCAGATCATAAAGTTTTGCTTCATGATTGTCCTGTAATTTTATGAAGTTCTGAAGATAAATTAGCTATCAAGTTATTTTCTAAGTTAACCGTGGTTTGAAGGGTTTTTTTTTTTTGGTAGTTGAATTTTTGAAGGTAGATGTAAAATTATTTTTAATTAAATATATGTTTCTCACAGTGCATTGTGTATTCCTATAAAACCCCTATACATCTGTAGTCCACCAAGATTTTTTGTATAGATATAGTTCAACAACTTCTTGTATGAATAATTAATTTTAAATTATTTATTGAAAATATTAGAAACCATATTTGAAAATATTAGAACCATATTAAAAAATATATTCCACAATAGTTCCTTAGTAAGTTTTAACCTTTATAAATATTCTGTAATTTAACTTCTAAGAACATTTAAATCAATGTTCTACATCAGATAGTAAGTCTGGCAGCTGTTAATTCTTTTTATGTACTTTTATGTAAATGAATAAGGTAAAATGAATATTTAAAGTATTTTATATTGAAATATACAAACTGCATATTAGTATATACAACAAAATTTGTTTTTCTATGCAAATTATTTGTGAATAGCCTAGATCAGGTGTGGCCAACCTTTTTGGGAAGAGTTCCACTTTCTGACAAAAAAATAGTTTTGCACATGTCATTTTCAATTTTAAAATATAATAAATATGATAAAAGTACAAACTTGTGGGTTTTATTGTTAATAATTTTTTACCAAGTAATTTATATTAGTGCTACTTCACTTTTGAAGATACTGATAAAATGATGTTGTTTTAAGTGCATATATATCCGCTAATTTTGAACACATTTTTGCTTTTATTATGTTCATAGAAAACATTTGTTCAGAAACATGTTGATCCAAACCTACAGCAATATCTGGCAGCCAAATTGTGTAAATTTGGGGAATTAATTTTTGAAATTCAAAGTAATTCATATCACTTGCAGTTGTGTGTGTGTGTGAAATAAGTTCCTTATGTTCGCTTTTCAGTGTAGTATGGTGCTGTAGGTCAATAATTTTGATTTCAGGTGAGTAACAATTAACCTCTTGCAGAGAAAGTGAAAATGGGTCTGTTAAAAAATTAGCATTTTTTTTCATAATCTTGATAATCACACCTAGAACTGATTGAATCCTACAAAATGAATGTTAAATTTTTAAATCTGTCATAGCTCCGATCACAAGATAATGAATGGTAAGGTAGCTAATGGAGTTTTTGGATGTGGGCTCAAAAATATATATATATATATATATTCTACAAAATAATAATATTTTAAACTATAATAATTAATAAAAAAATTATTTATATAACTTAGCGTTTGTTTTTTATTGCAAGTTATTTTTACATCTGGAATCTTTTTTGAAGTCTGTGACTTAATGTCATCCAATCTATTTCCATGTATTGTTTTTGTCGTAGCATTCAAAGAGAAACATTTTTCATCTATATAATGGGAAACAAATGGCATTAGATGTTTCGCAGCTCTTGGTACTTTAAGGATATTCTTTTCTAATGTCAGTCCAAAAGTGTATATCAACTTCACTAAATTTTTTTTTCAATTGAGTGTCATTTGATACATCAATTTGCTGTTTCTTTTATCAGGAGAGGTGTGTCTTGAAAGGGATTTTGGATTCAAGATAATTTTTGTTTTTGAACAGGAAGTATTCAAGAAATGTTTTTTGCATTTCTGGTTAATGTTGGACCACAAACTGATTTTTACATTTTTATTGAGATTAATGTTGTGCTGTTTATTAAAATACTATATGCAAATCAGGAAACTGTTCAATATCATCTTTCAATTTTACTTTGTACCTTGAAAATAATAATACTCGTCAATTGCAGTAATGTGTTAAGCTAAGTGAAATTGGTAAAAATACCTGCTACATATAGAACTCTCTAAATCCAAACTGCTTCATGTAATTTTGGAGCTAATTGAAGTTATAATTTCTATTAATTTTTACCAGTGAATTGCCTTTAAGAACTTAATCTTTAATAAAATTAAAATTTTGAATCTGCAAATTGTGATCATTTGTGAAACCCCTGTTAAAGTTCCAGGAATCCCAGGTTGAAGACCTTAAAACTTTTTGACCCATTGAACCCTTAAAACTAAAAGATGTTTTCAGAGAACCCCATTCCACATTTATATGAATAAATCTAAATAAATTAAAGTAATATTTAAAGTATATCAACATGTTACAGGTACTTTAAATAAATTTAAAAGGTATATTGTATTTTTATATTAAAAATTTTACTTTACTTTACTCATTATTAATACTTGTCTACAAATTAATAATGGTCAAGATGATAGCCTTCTAACTGCTTCATAAATGAAAATTCTTAAATTCCGTTACAAAGGGTTATTCAAATCTAATTCCTTTGAAAAAATTGCACTGGTTTAAACTTGATAACATTGTTTCCTTATAAATATTTCATGTAATAAATGAATTCATTAAAAAGCAATGGTTCTACATTTGTGCTTTTATATTTCTTAGTAGAATAAACTTTATTTTTTGGTGAAATAAGTTATTGATATATACAAATTTACTACTGACATTTAGTTGCAAAATTATTTTATTTATAAAACATACTTTTTACATACAACAGATATGGACACAAAAAAATTTTTATTACACAAGTACATGGATTTAATAAGCACAAATTTTAATGTTTTTGTGAAAAAATATGTAGTCAACAAATCATGGTTTGGATCACGATACTATTGATAGAAAAATAAATTTTTATTGACGCCAAAGCCTTAAATTTGTCCACAAGAAAGCACAGGGTACATTCTAGTTCAGACTGCAAAATAAGTAGCTTTTTGGGGGTTGGGTTTTTAGCCCAACCTAGTTGCCCAGTCCTTTGATGCAATCATCAAGGTCAGGGTGCCCGGCTATACCCCCGGACGCTGGGTACCCATTTTAGTCGCCTTTTACGACATGCATGAGCTACATTGGAACTATTCTTTTTTTTACCCGGTCACCACACGGGTAAGAAATCCAGATAATATGGAAGAATTTCTAGCTTTTGAGCTGTCTGAACTGTCATGTTTTTACTGCAATTTTTTTTTCTTTCCATTTTGCAAACATCCCTGATTTCCCATGTGGACACTATGTTTGAGTACAATATTGAGAGCAACCAGTACAAATGAGGATCAAATGACTAATACAAGGAAAGTTTGAGAACTCTTAAAGGTTAAATTACATTAAAACCCAATCCCTGTGTTTAGATACTTGAGAGGAATGTTTAATTGGTTTTTTTTTTGTACTTTGAGTTTAAAGTATGTTTCATAAATGGGTACAAAACATTTTTAGCAATTTTTTAAGAAAAAAATTAGATCAGCAATAGTTTAATGGTTTTTTATTTATCGACTAAAATTCTTTGTTAAACAGTTATTTGAAATAAATTTTTAATTCCGTATTTTTGATAATTTTTTATATTTATAACTGAAGAAAAAATGGACACATTAATTTGAAACATTATCAGTGTCCTTTCCCATGAGATTTAGCATTCGCTCTATTTAAATTAATATTAGAGCTCAGATTTCTTTTTCTTTTGATAGATTTTTTTTCTGCTTTCAGAGGACGGCCAGAAGGTATTCTACGGCTAGAACGTATAAGACTTTTACGTCTAGCAATAGAGGTTGGCTGAACTTTAATTTTTCCTCTGAAAATCCGTTTTTTAAATACATAAATACTTTTTAAATCTTGTGATGCTTGTATTTTTCCAAGAGTTTTTAATAACCTATCCCCAGATTCTTCAGTTAAATCTGCTATTTTAACAACATCTTCAATTCTTTTTAATTCATTTAATATTGCTTCTCTTTTATAATTAGTTATTTGTTGTGCTTTAATCATTTGTCCCTCATTAGTACTGCTTGCATTATTGTCTGTCTCCTGCTCAACTGGCATTTCAAAAGCTCTAGATTCTATTCTATCAGCGGAAAGTTCATTATTTTTAAAATAACAGAAGAAATCTTTCGGTGGGCATTTTGAACCTAAAGCTAAAAGAGCTAACTCGTGCTTATGGAAGACGTATTTTTTTCAACTCCATAAGTGCACATTGATGTTTACAAAATGCACCAGTTGATCCTGATGGGCACGAGCATACACCTACATCTGTTTTAATGATGTATTTGTTTTCTCCACTTTTAATTTGAAATAAGTTTTTTGATAATTCTTGCACATCATGTTCTATAAAATTAGCGGACTTCTTTCTAATTTTGTCATAAAGTACAGTTACTGATAATCTTCTAGAAGAGGCAAATTCGAATAATTTTTTTGTAAAATATTCTTCCCAAATTCCTATGAAAAACTCACATAAGGCGATGACATTAAAAGCTCGTGCACGGCATAAAATGACGTCTTTCAAAATCCGTATACTCGCTTCCGAAAAATTGTTTGTGTTATGATTTCTTGTGATGAGCTCGTTCCTGAAAAATAAAATCCATTCTTTTTTTCGCGCCAAAAAATTTGTAAATCGTTTTGTATAATCTGGATATTTTTCACACTTTGTACGCAAATTGCTTTGAGCCTCCAGTAGGTTTCTTTCCGAGTCAGCATACATCACCTGTAAAATAACAGTAATTCAAAAAATGTTTGCAGAATGTAGAAATTAAAGTAATAATTTGAAGTAAGCATCAAACTCTAGATTAACTTGTGTGTTGAGAAAATTCCAATGTTAAATGCTTTCTAAATAGTTCAGGTTTGTAAAATATTTTGTTTAATGTGAAACTTCATAGATAATGTTTTTATTGTATAATTTTAAACATTTCCAGTAACAAATATTAAAACTCAAGAAATTAAGAATTGGTCTTGAAGTAACTAAAATGAATTTTTTTATTACTTTGCAACATAACAAAATTAAGATTAATTGTGATAAATCAATTTGTAAATGTGTGATAGAAAAATGTTACCAAAAACTCCATAGCGGGTACTTAAAACTTTTTAGCAGAAGCGTTTGACATGACATCATTCGCCAGAGGGTACTAATAAAGATCTTTGAAATTAACTAATTTAAAAAATAATAAAATAGAATTAAAAATTATATAATAAAAAAACTGTACAGCTTGAAAAAGTTTCATTAACGTAGATTTTTCCTCTTGCACCAACATCTTGTGCGAAAAAAGCCAGCGCCATTCTGCTTGGGCAACGTGAAAATGGCATAACAATTGCTTTGCTTCAGGCCAAACTGCTGCCAATGCTCCTTTTTCTGCTGAAGAGTCATCACTCATAAAGACCTCTGGATACTATATTTTAAATAAAAGATGCAGTTTATACATATATAGAAACACAAGTATAAGAAAGATAATTTGTATGAAACACATGGCCCTTAAATATTGAAAATATTTAGAAAATTAGAAAGTATACAATATTTATAAATAATTTCACAATTTGTTACAAAGTTGCAGAAACTAAAAGATAAAATAAAAAGGCCACCATCATTAAGAATTTTTTTGAACCAGATAAAAAAAAATAATTTATCTCATTCAATAGAAAAACAAAAGCTATAAGCAGAACTATTTATTTCACTATGTAATATAGTAAGTATACATAAGCAGATCATTTGTGAAAATATAATTTTAACAATGTGCATGTGCACAAATTAATAAAATGTAAATAAATATAATTTTAGCTTAGCATATACATGATAAATACATACTTAAATAAATATATTATATAATACTACTAAATCTAAAACCTCCTTACATCTTGTCCCCCAAAACATTGGGGAAAGTTCATTTTCAACAACTGAAACGCATTGATGTAATTCTGAATAGATTGGGATGCATGAATCATAACTGCAAGCGGCAAAGCTCCAACTTTTGTCGCTGATAATAAGATGGTTATTGTTGAAGATGATGCCTCACAACTTGAAGTTGAATCGATGAAAATTATTTCTTTAGATGAAAATAAATGATGATTTCTTTTCATCAGTGGTGTTACAAGCAAAACTGCCCAAAGATGATCCTCATGAACTTTAACAGTTGTGCCTGAATACAGATAAATTACTTTATATTAATACATGAAATAAAAGGTACGAAAATGAAATACTAAACAAAATATATAAAAAGTATCACTTTTCCAATATTACTTGGAAAATAAATAAATAGCAGCAAATCTAAAAGGAAGTTTAAAAATATGTCACAAGTTATTTGTTTACTACAGTATTTATGAATGCATTGTTCTTTCTAGAAATATAATATTTTAGCTACCTCAGTTGACCTTCTTCAACAAGTTCTTTAAACAGATTACTAGTTGTTAATAAGCTAAAGTTACACCTTAAAAAAGTTTGTAACCTATTGTTAACATGCAAATCATGTGATTTAGTAACTTCATCTTTAAGTTTAGATATTCTTAACCTTACTTTATTCTTAACTTTAGATATTCTTAGAAAAATTGTTATGAAAAACAATTAAAAAAATTTAACTTGAAAAATAAATGTTACTGATATAAAAAATAAACAGATAGCAAAATAGTAAAAAAGAAGTAATTAAGTCAAATAAAAAAATTACTACCCATATTATGATTTAAACACCATTCCCCCTCCAAAAAATTAATTTTTTATATAGAATCTTGTAAAATTTTTCGTAAGGTTTTACTTAGAATCATTTCAAATATGTTAAGCAAATACTTTGCTTGTATGAAATAAAAGAGCATTCTGTGAGCCAACAAAAACAATAAAGAATTTGCATGTGAGAATAAATCAAACTAAAATTTACCAATTGATTCATAAAATGGAACCTTTTCTTTTAGTTTGTCAAATGGATTAATTGAACTGCCTAAGTTAGCATCCCTCCAACATTTATGTAAGTAATATATTTGATTATGAGTAGGATTTATTGAAGCATTAGCTAAACCCATGAAATTTTCTTCTAATAAAAATTTGTTTTCATGAAAGCGAATGGCTTCAATTGGTGACATCCCATCTGAAAAGTATTGGTAAAACTGTTGACAAACCTGGAAAAGTTGATACATTAATATTAATATAGTACTATTGCTATTTTTTTAAGACAAAGCTATTTTTTAAAATTAAAAATAAGTTACCTCATCATTAACTCTTAGCATCCTTAAGGTTTCTGCTGATGTTGTATTATGACTATGAAGTAATGATATTTTAACTTCACCTACCAATGGTATATCATATTTCAAATATTTATCTTTCTTTTTTGTGGCCTTGGTTATTTTTTTGATAACAATGCTCAGTTTGGCTTTACAGTCAGCATTTCTTCTCGCATTTTGTTTGTGTCGGTTTGAATTATGGCAAATCCAAGTTTTAGAAAATACAAATCTGAAATACAGAAATTTGTTCTAAGCTGCCACATAATTAAAAATATACATCTTTTAGTAAATTTAATACACTTTTCCTAACATAGATAAATATATGTCATTAAAATTTATAACATTTAGCAAATATAAACAGTTTCAAACAAGCAAAAACTAAAAGTTAAATTCAATATTTTGACTCTTTTCTCCTGATAAAAGCTAAAAATAATTTGACTTACTTCAGAAACTAATGAATGTCTTTTTTTAGGTATCAAAGATGTACTTTCAAAACTAAATCAGGTATTTTTTAATACATTAAAAATTATAGAAAAATCAAAACACTTTTATTATATAAACTCAAAAACTGTACAAAAAAAATTAAACACTATTCTTTTTGTTAAGAATTCTTTACCATTTTGCTGTAATGTAAATTTATCAAAAGTTTTTTCTCAACATTATACTGTTAACTCTTACTATTTAACTCTTTCATGTGCTTAATTTTTGACGAAAATAATGCAATTGAGGGAAATAACTACCAATATTTAAGATTAACCTCACAAAACTATAATTATGGAACAAAAGCTGGTACATGTTAATAATATTTAACAGTTTTTCAAATAAAAGGATGTCCAATGTTTTTAAAAAATAGGTGGTACATATTTCGTACCACCACACTTCAAGGAGCATGATAGTTCTGGAAACATGCTTTTTCCTTCCCTAGGCACAAGGGAACTTAACAGACATATAACTCATCCATTCTCTTATTTTATAGTTGTCAAAAAAAAAATTTACTTCATCTTATACTGTTAGTCATCCTATATATTAAAACATTTTTAAGTTTTTCTTAAACTAATGTTGTAAGCCTAATTTAATTTAGTCCTAATTTACCTAATGTTAGTTTTAAAATTTTCAATATTGTATTCTATACATTATTTTATTTTACATAGTTTTTAATTAGTTAATAAATATAAGAAGTATATTAGTCATACTTATTTTTTGATGAGGTCGAGTTTTTATGTACCACCACACAATAATCGAATAAGAATTGGTGGTACCAAGCATGAAAGATTTAAACAATGTGTGAAAACATATGGAAAATTTAAATTTGATTTTATGTATTGTCTATCTATTGTCTTAGTCAGCATATGCGTATGGAATAAAAGCAAGTTTTGAAGAGAAATGAGGGGTAAGAAAATTATAATTACCTTTGTGGATTTGGAGTACAGCCGTAAACAATCCAATTGGTGTTTGAAACAACAGAATAACGGTTTTTGAAATTTTCAGCTTCTTCTTCGTTTTCCAGATTTATTCTTAGCACAATCTTTTCGGGTGTGGATTTATCAGTATCTTCAATACAGTAAGGATAAAATTCCTGCAATTGAGATACAAATTTTTTTTGTATTATTTCTTGCACGATTTCCATTTTGTCTCGTTTTCAAACTACCGGTATTGCGATACGGGGACAGAGCGCATGCGCGGAAATGTATTTTGTCGCCAAGCTACAAGGGTGTGCCAACCTCGCCAAGCGGTTCCCAATCCATGACGGATTCATAAGTCGCCACCGGGGTACTGACTCACTTTACAACACAATAAAAAGAAATTTTGTCCATGCGAGTATAGTCTGCTAGTGTTGCCTTCACAAAAGACATGATTGTTTACGTTATGCTCACAGAAGAAATACAAATATTTAAACGACACGGGGATTCCCCGTCTCGCGCGCTAAGTTGTTTAGTTTCCATAGTGTTGCCAGACGATTCTCGATAATGCCCGTAAAAAACTAATCACTCTCTTGACTCGCGCAAAGTTGTTTTTTCCGCTTGCTTTCCTTGCCAAATTCTTTTTTGGTAGGTAAGATATGTAAAATAAATAGATATTAACTTATAAAAAAGATGTGTGAACAATATTAATTTTATAATAATGTATAGTTATGTGAATTTGAAATTTGTTTTAAGTGGTTTTTAAACTATATTGAAAGATAAATCGCCATTTCGCGAAATTTTCCAACTAACGAACTTTTTTTCGGGTTTAACGACAACTGTAATTTAGTGACATTTTGTCATATTTTCATGCTTATCGGAAATAATAACATTAATTTGTAAACCAAGAAATAGATGTGTTGGAAAACAGAATTATACAAATTATTTGTGAAAAAAATTGCTCTAGGTTGTTTTCTTAGAAAAATAACATTTTTCTTGTGAAAGACTCAAATTGAAAATGATTATTTCCCTGATGAGTATTCTTAAATAGCAATTTCAAATACAATTTGTATCTAAGATATGAGCAGAAAGAGAAATTAATTACATACCTATCAAACAAACAAAAAATTGAATTAAATACGCTAAGACAAATAAAAAGGATATCTCTACAAAAATAAAACTGGAGGTCTATCAAATCCTTCCTCCAAAATTTAAAACTCCTTTTTAAATTCTATCTTTATTCTTAACCCTATAGGCAATGTTTATGATACCCAAGAAAATGTAAACGTACTTGTTCGTTCACTCGTGGATATCCCAAAATATTTGCACGGATTAAAAAAAAAAAGACTGCGCACCCATTTCCGCGGCAATTCTAAAATACAGCACTTTTACAAAACTTTCTTTTCCCCTTTTTCACCCCGTTGTCCTCACCTGCGCATGCGTTCTGAAACCGACTATATCTGTCAATCATTTCTTAACCACACCCCGTTGCTATAGTAACGAAAGGTTATCTTTTTACAAACATTGTCACTTTGACGTCATCCCAGTTGCAAACAACGCCATCTGTTGGATAAAGGTAGTTTTTGAAAATATGGCCGTTGGCCTTAAGAACAAGTTTAACAGTTACCAGTGACCCCATGGGCTTTTCATATAAAGAGAGGTTTTTTTTTTCAGGTATAGAAGTTTAAGTTGGCATTACTTTCCAAGATGGCAACCGATTTTACAGCTGTCAAGTGATTTATTCTCAGTTTGGTTTGGCAATTCATCATGAATAGACTCACGCCTGAACAATGCTTTCGAAATTGTGCAATTTTATTTCGAAAATAATGGTTCTGCGCGGAATACGTATTCCCGATTTTCATAAGCGAATTTTGTTTAGCGATGAAGCGCACTTCTGGTTGAATGGCTACGTCAACAAACAAAACTGCCGCCTTTGGAGTGAAGCTAATCCACAAGTGTATGTCAAAACACCGTTACATCCAGAAAAACTGACTGTTTGGTTGCTTTATGGACAGGTGGAATCATTGGTCCGTACTTCTTCAAAAACGATGAAGGCCAGATTGCACTACATCCGAGCCAGCCGTGGCAGTCCTATGCCAGAAATTATATTTAAAATGTAAAGCCACAAGATTATCTTTCGAATAAAAAATTCATGTCAATCGAGTAATACATCGTTGTTTTATTGCAATTTAAAGTTCTATACCTCTAAAAAACACCCTTTATAACATTATATAAAAAATTTATTGCATATATTGATAATTTGTAAGATTTATAATTAAATGCACATTATCGATTTACGTCAAAGTACATTAGTATTGTTATAGTTTGGATGGAGGAGGGATGCGCGAAGAAGACTATGAGTAAAATTTGGGTCGCAAGAATCGAAAACTTGAGAAGCACTGGGTTACGCTTAGAACAACAAATGCAACGTGTAAATTCAACGTAGAAAGAATTTCTTCCTTAGATAAAATTCTTAAAGCTGTATAAATAATGGTACGTCCTGTACCAAGAGGAAAGGAAGCATAAGACCTATTTTTTTGGTTAAGTATGAAGAGTATTTAAGAACTAAAATGTGTCAAAAGAATTAAAATCCGAAATTTTAATGAAGCTAATTGGAGAGTTTTGGTTTATATTAGAGATAACAACTAAGAAAGTGTGAGAAAATAAAAGCATTAATTGAGAAAAGGTACTAACCCTCTCCTTTTGTTTGCTTAACAGAAGTAAATGGATGTTGTACGCTGGCATTGTTGCGATAAAAGGAATAAAAGGAAAATACCAAAAAAATATACCTATTATATAAATATAATCTACATAAGTAATTTACACATAAATATTTTGTCTAATATACGCTGAATGTCTTTGGGAACTGGATTTTAAATTAATCCTCCGTCCCATATTATAAAATGTCTTAGAGTCCTTGGATGTTGACGTTTGTGGGGAGATGGAGCCTCCTGATTGGAAGGGAGAATAATAGCTGTTATGATGGTGGCGGTGAGCAGGGCAGTGGATGACGCAATTGTCTGCCTCTGTGGTCCTGGCAATTTGGGTAGGTGTCGTCCACGTCACTTGACCATGGTTCAAAATTACGTGGTCCGTCGCCAAAAGCCCTCGTGTAGCTGAATAGTGCGACGTTAATATTCACTCACTCACCTGGCGATTTGGGTAGCAACGGGTTGAGGTGACTCCTGATTCGTTGATGCTTTTAGGATGGTGATTGATGAGGATGGCAGGGGTTACGCAGTCATCTGTTTGATCGGTCCTACGTGTTCGGGTGCCTAAGAGCAATTCTATTGGTTGTTGGGATCAGTGAATTTCCTCTCTATTGGCTGTACTGGAGTTAAGCATAGAAGTGGAAATAAGAATTGGGAGTTCTCCTGATGGGGGTAACGATAAGAGAAATTACGATGAAAACAAAAATTAATAAATAAAAGAAATTAAGAAATTAAATTTAGAAGTTCATCTAACAAAAGGGCAATGAATGGGTAAATATATTACAGTGGATTATATGAGTCTAGGAGAATTCTCCTAGGCCACTTATGATGATCCAGTGGGGTGTAATTTTCAAGACTAATGATGTTGCTATTATTAATATTGAGTAGATTATCGTAGAATTTTTTTGCTAGATCTTGAATGTGATTTTTAAAAGGGGGAATTTTTATGGCTTTGTAGATATTGGCATTTTTGGTGTATCTACAGGCTTTGACTATGGTTCTAATAATAGAATTGTGTGCGGTTTCAGGTATTTTGATATTTGTATTTGCTGCGAAAATCCCCACACGAGGCAAGCGTTGCTTAATATGAGTCGCAAGATGGCAATGTAGAGAAGTACCTTATTATGTGAATACATATTAGAATTCCAGTTTATTAAGGAGTAAATTGATTTTAATGCGATCCGAAATTTATCTCGCGAGTGTAGAATTTGGTGTTTCCATGTGAGGTTCTTATCTAAAATAACACCTACTTACTACTCTGAGACCAGTGGAGTAGTGTGAAACAGAGCGTGAGTGGTGTGATTGGTTTGTGCCTTTTTGTGAATAAGACTACAACTGTCTTATCCCCGTTGATTTGGATCTTCCAGGTGTTGAAGTATTTTTCGAAGACAGTCAGGTGTTTGTTAAGTGCGATCGTGACGGATTTCGTATTTTTTTAAGTAGCTGAAATAGTTGTGTCGTCGGTGTAAAGATTAATCATGGTGCGTGGGTGTGAGGGAATGTCATTGAGGTATATGTTGAAGAACACGGGCCCTAATAATGAGCCCTGCGTGACGCCAATGTTAACATTGTGTGTTTGTGAGAAAGTGTCGTTGACTCTGACTTTCTTTGATCTATTACCAAGGTAAGAATTCAGGATGTGAATGATAGAAGAGGGAACTTGTTAGTGATAAGTTTGTAAATTAGTCCACTGATCCAGACACGATCGAATGCCTTTTGCATATCCAGGAAAACAGCACCAGTGGTGCTGCCACTCTGAATTCCTGAGTAAATCTTTTCCGTGAGACTGAGCAGTGAGAGTGATAAGTAGAAAACTGTCTGGTGAACCCAAACTGATTGGGGTTAAGGAAGTTAGTATCATTGATGTATGAATGAGAGAGAGAATTCTATTAATAAAATGATGTGCTCAGCAATTTTTTTGAAAGAAATTCTTTAAGAAATTGGCCTATAGGAATCTGGAAGGTGTTTGTTTTTCCCTGATTTATGAATGGGAAAAACAATGGTTATTTTCCAACTGTTTGGAAAATGGCGTAGAGAAAGAATTCTGTTAATAATATAATTTAGAATTAATAAAATTTTGAGGAGAAGTTCTTGACCACATTTTATTCATGATGGAAACGAAACCTGGGGCCATAGTATTTTTAAGCCTTTTAATATAGTTGCAGATTTCGACCGGGTTAGAAGGAGGGATGGGAGTGGGGGGAAGGTAGGAGAAAAAAATTTCCCTAATGTGTTAGTGACGTCAGAGTCCATGTTGCTTTTGAAGTCATCTGGTCTTTTTCCCTATAATTGCCTTCGATGGTGTTCGCTATTAAATTTGCTTTCGGTTCATCAATGCTAACGATTCTAGAGGAGCTGTTTAGATTTGTAACAGTTAAGCTTTTTTTTTTTTTTGCAGTAGTATTCTTGTGTTTGCCAGAGACTTTTTTTTTTTTGTATTGAGTGAAGTGAGTTTTGTGTTCCATGTAGCTTGTGAGTGTATTTTAAGCTCTTTCTTTATAAAAGCTTGAAGCCTGTTAGCCTCAGATTTATGGAGAGGATTTAGTGTGCGTTGAAATAATTTTCTAGCTCTATTTTTCCGTGAAATTAAGTCTTTAATATGTTGAAGTGTATAGCTGTATTGCTTGTTTGTGGTTTGCTTAGAGGAGTGCAGATGGGCGGAGCGAACCACATCGGTGAACTTAGTTATTTTATCTTATAGTGAAAGCGGGTTATTGATGTCAGTAAAGTCAGACAGGTGGAGATTATTTTTAATATTATTTTTAAATGCAGGCCAACAGATGATAATTGCTCTAGCGTTTTCTTTATAAATAGAGAAGGAAAACTGTGCATAATTGGGTTACGGTCACAGGAGATTTCAGATACGGAATCAATATTGTACGGGAATTTAAAGTTGCTGATAAGGGCAAAATCTAGAGTATTTGAAGAATTATTTCCATATCTGGTGGGAGAATTTGGAAAAGCAATTTCGAGGTGTTGGTAGAATCGTCAAAATTTTAAGTTAAATGACTCTAGTAGTATTAGAAAAACTGGAAGGTGTTGATTAGCTATTCTGCCTGTTAGTTGCGTAACCCTGTCAACGGTGAATCCCAGATCAATCAGGTCGCTGTGTGTATCTGTGGTTTTGGTGTCTCGCGGGAGTCCTTTGATTACGACTTTGATGGGGCGTTTTGTGTTTGGAGTGATTGAGTAAAATTCCTATTTAAGTTGTTCTAGTATGCGGTTAAGTTCGTGGTATAGGTCCAAGGTATCTGGGTATAACTTAATGTATATCATTGTCATTGTGCTTCTGAGGGTGGGCATTTTGTCAGTTAAGGTTTTCATTTGGACTCGAAAGTTAAGAGTAACTTTTAGCATGAATGGGGGTGGTGTTTAGATTGTTGTTATTGTTACTGAGTGTGTGATTTTTAATGTGGGTGTCGATCGAAGTTCCTGCTACCGGCGCTATTTGGGGTTCGAAATTATGTAGTGCATTAAATTTATTTTTCAAATTAACTTTAAAGTTTAGCACCGGGTTAGAATTTGTTATTAAGTTTTTTGTGAGTCTTCGAGAGGGGGAGGGAGGAAATAAATCCGTGTCATTTTCTTTACGTTTTACTGAAGTCGTTTTAGGGAGTGGAAGAAAATCTTGTTGAGTGTTTTTAATGGGAGAGCAATTGGGGGTATGATAAACAGTACAGCCGGAGGTTTTGCAGAAGGGTAGAGTGAAAAACTCTCCGCAAGTTGATGTAGTTTTTCATATTCCGCCAGACTTGTGTAGAGGTCAGGAATGAAAAGTTTCTTTCATCCATTATCCCGTTGATTTTGATGGAGTTTGCCGCAGCCTTGAGATGTTCTGTGATTATGATAAACTTTTTGATGTCAGTGGTGATGTCCTCGAGTCATTGGAAGTTGGTTTCCTGGAGAGTTCCGGATCGTGTTGAGTTGATAGATGAGGGTAGAGATTGATCCATTCTGCTTTCCAGTTATGAGTCCCAGTTCAAAGTCATTTCGTAAAATCGGAGTAAAAATATATGAGGGTGTCAGGTCAAAAAAGTCGTCGCTAGGATACGAAAAGAATTTTTGTCCAATAATCGAAGCTGTCAAGCCTCTCAATAATTTGTCTTTTTATTTAAGTCATATATACTCTTATATAAATAATACTAGCTGGTATACCTCTTTTTCGCCCGGGTGAATTTAAAAGTAAAACAATAGAGATTGAAGGAAAAATAAATTTTTTTTGCGTGTTGAATTTAAGTGAATTACAAATTAAACGAAAAAGAGATTTTTTTTAGTATATATCTGCTCAACAAAAATTCAGATTTTTAAAATTTGAAATCAGTAGGCCTAAAAGTTGAAAAGGGGATTTTTTTATATCTAATTCTCCGTAACACCTATGTGGGTTGACTTTTTAAAACCCCTTTTCATATCGGATCTATGCCCAGAAAAAAGTGTTGCATGTTTTCTTAATTTCAAGTTTATAGGTTTAGTTATCCGTAAAACCCTCTCTTAGAGGAAAAAGAAAATGAAAGAAACATGCCAGCTAAATTTCGAGGTTTAGTACAGGGTCCAGCAAATCTACCTCCCCTATTTCGAGGGGGTGAGTTGAAGTGGAGTTGCGGGAGTGGAGGAGGTCTAGATTGCTAGCGGTATGCTTGCACTTTGAAGTAGTCGCAACGACATGGCACGGTGAGCAGCGTACACTTGTTGTGGAGGAGTGTATCCATAACGGTGCTTCTGCGTACTACTCAGCGAGAATTTCGCATTTGGTTCCAACTTGGTCATCATGATCCTGTTCCGGATAGAAAAACTATTCTCGTTTGGTTAGAAAACCTTAGAGTAACTGGTTTGCACTGAAACAGTAATCCGTGGCCGACGCCGGAAAATGAGGCGCCTGTGAGAGCGTCCATAAAACAATCTCCAAAGCGTTCCGCACTTAAACATGCATTTGTCCTGGGATTGTCTGATAAGATTTTCAGAACAACCCTGCACAGAGATCTTCACATGCACCCGTTCAAAATGAGGATTTCCCATGATTTAAGTGAAAGAGGTTTTCACTGTAAATATTCAAACTTTCCGCTACTGGGCAGCAGAAAACCTTCAACTGCTTGATCAACGACCACTTCTCAGCCCTCGTGTGACAGTTTGGTACGCCGTTGCT
>BMAU01015416.1:0-95114 GCA_019973935.1 Trichonephila clavipes
AACCATAATACGGTAGTAAAAAATATCAAATTTTTTACCAGAAAAAAACAAACATGGAACAAAGTACATTTTTGAATGTAGATCTGTGGTCTGGACGTGAAAAGAAGAAAAGGAAAATTTGGATGGCAAGAAAAAGGGCCGAAAATAGAGAAGGTTCACTAGGGTTCCCCGGGTTCGTGAAGCCCGTGTTTACCAAAGACAGTAAACCCCTAGGGAGAAGGAAAAGATCACTAGGGCACCTCGGGAGCGTGAAACCCGTACTCACCTAAAGAAGGTGAGCCCCCTGAGGGTGTATGCCTTATGGAATCCAGTGAGTTACTTTTGACGAAACTATCATTACTTTTATTAACATTTAGCCTTTCTATTTAAATAACTGCCCTTATTAAATGTATAATTTAACTGTGTCTGGCCGTTGTCACTCTACAGTTCTTTTGTAAGAGAATGACCAGTTATTTTTCGATAACCTCTTGGTCCAAGGTCTTCCTTTTCTATGTGACACATGGTTCTTTTTGACACGTTCATCGGCTTAGCAAGAGTCGTCTTCTTTCGGAAAGGATCTTCACGAATTCTTTCTGCGACTGCCCTGACGAGAGTTAATATTCTCATCGAGGACTTCTAGTATGGTTTGCAATGCTCTGTTGGTCTCAGAAAATCGCTTATTCATTCAATAAATGGATAACATTTTCTGTCTAAATGTTTAAGTACTTTAAAGTCTACAATGGGCGTTTTTCTCCCTCAAGCAGTGAAACAACTGCGGCACGATTCTGTTCAAAGCGTTAAAGCTCCGATTTAGAACAACATACTTGAAAAATGACTACAATTTTTTGAAAAATATTGCAACCTCCAACCACGAGATTTAAAATAGGTTGTACTTAAATTACGGCAAAATATCTCAAATTTTTGTATCGGAGCTAATGGTGTGACTAGAGAGAGAGAGAGGGAGTTTGATAGAGTTTTTCATATTAATTGCCATTGATACGAATAATCTTTAATCTTTACATTTAACTCTATTTTTAGTGGGTTTCTGTTGTAATCATATTTAATTCTAGTATGTTTTCGGGAAGAAAAATATATACGTTCACAAATATAATTTATGACTTGATACGTACCTCACAAACATATGAAATTTAATTATATCTTTTTTATACGAAGCATACTCTGTTATGCCCAGAGCCACAAGAATATCGCAAAGGAAAGGGAAGTAATTTCGGAATCCAATCGGAGCAGCAAATTGAGAGATCGCATTCACTGATCGATATAGGAAATCGACGGTCTGATTGTTGATCGGTAATCTCTTTTTAAAAATAAAAGAAGAGATATTGTTGGCGATGCTTGCGGTCAATAATTTGTTTACGTCGAATGCACGCCCATCGTGTATTGATATCCGTTTAAGGAACTCTTCGACCTCTTCCTGAAAGAAAAGCAATTTCACATTACATAAAATATTTACAAGTGTTTTATTTATATAACTATTTTTCCGTCAATAATTTTTGTTGGGTTTTTGAACAGCATAAGCTCTTTTGGGTTTCATTCCAGAATTTTTTGATTACGTTTTTGATTTCAGGATCTTTTTTTGATTTTTTTCTTTGCCGTGAAATGCATTGTAAAAAAATCTCCGCAATATACCCTTACCCCCTATTTCAGAATAGCTTTTTATTTTAAGTTTACTTCATTCTTGGGTGAGGAATGTTTGTTAAAGTCGCTATCTAACCGCTAAAACAGTGCCGGGATGGAATTAAAACCTGGAGTTAAGTTGCACAAGTTTGCAAGGGATTGCAAATGCCGATTAAAGCTTCATTTGACCATTTTAAAATCCGGTTACCCAGCTGAGAGTAAGGTAAGGTAACAGGACAGCATTTGCAACAGTATTTTTGATCAAAATAGACATCGTGACTTCGCTTATTAAATAAGCGTGATTGAATCTAATCGAGCTACGAGTCTGATCAAAATTTTTTTATCTGAACTGGAGTTATAGAGAATGAACTTGCGACATTTGTTGAAACGAACTTCGGTGAACCCCGGTTTTCATCCTTTTACCACCGGTCCAGTGTACAGTGAATACGGTGGTTAAATATATAACATGAGGACTACTGGCGAAGTAACTCACAATTTTGAACCACTGTCAAGAGACGAATGAATGAATGAATGAGTGTATATTGACTTCGTACCATTCAGCTGCACGAGGGCTATGGGCGACTGACCTCATAATTATGAACCAATGTCACGTGACGAAGATGACACCAAAACTGGAAACCCCCTCTTCTAACTTTTACACTACACCAATGGGAGGATGTTTGAGCCTCGACATATTGAACGTTGAACATTCCCTTCTGCACGGTATGTCTTCAGCGGTACAAGGTTCGAACTCATGACCCGTCGCACACGAGTTCATTACCTTGACCACTAAGCCTACCACGGCCTTGTCAAGAGGCAAGAATGACACACCTAAGCAGTCATCCTACTCTAACTTTCAGACTCTGCTAAATAAAGTGCGTGTTGTGCTCTAACATAATCTGGCAAAATAATGTCTTTTCTTCGATTTATTGTTAAAAATAAACTTAAAAATCTTTGTTAAACTATTAGACTGGAATATATACCGTAAAATGCGGCGTATAACGTGCACCTATACTTCTGTATAACGCGCAGCCCCTTTTTACGAAAAAATTTGAAGTATAAGTACGCAATGCTCTTATGTTTTGAAGTCATTTATTCGAGATATTATTTCAAGTTTTAGAAAAAATAGTATACTTCTAGAACTACAACCCTTTAAGTCAGTGTTTCTCAAACTTTCAATACTGGCGACCCAATTTTCAATCATAATTTTTGTCACGCCCCCCCTCCCCCTGTACAACAATAATGTATATACTGCAATAAAAATGCACTTTGACGCTAAAGCTACAATGCGATCTCAATTATAAACTGTATAAGTATTAAATTTTGTATATGTTACTTTTAAGTAATAAATATTTTAAGAAAATTACTTAAAATATATATTACTTAATTATTATGCTATTTTTCTTTCTCTAATTTTTAAATTGGAACAGATCGCAAAATGATATATTTAATTAAAGATTTATTTCCTTCAGCATCCATTTCTCAAAGTACAAATGTCATTAGAAAAATAGTCAAGTCTATGTTTTTCTCTATCATATCCATCACATCTGGCATTATCGGGTACGTTTGCGTGAGTCTGGGCAACCTATCGGACGTCTGCGCAAAACATAAAAATGCTTTTCCTCGTACAATTCCAGTCAGTTTTGGTCGACTCGATACTTCTATAGCTACTGAATCTAGCTTGAATGTACATTTTTTAATTTTTACGTTAATTAAAATTCACTGTAATTAAGTATTTACGGCAGTAGATTAAAACAAAATCATACATACATTTTCAAGTCGTAAGCAAACATTTGACTATAATAAAGGATCGACAAGTACACAGACGAGCATGGTTTCGAAAATTAAATCAAGGAAATATTCTCAAAAATACTTAAATTTTGGATTTACCACTACTGAAGTAAATGATGGGAAGTAAAGCCCCAGCTCGTTGTGTGTTAAAGCTTATAAATTTGAAGAACAACATGTGAAAGTTGTTTTTAAAACCATGTAAAATCATTTAGCCATGTTGGCAAAAAATTTTAAAAAGTAATTTCTTGGTGAGGACAACTTGGTAGCAAGTTATGAGTGGATTAAGGATCTATTTCAAGATATTCCAGAAGGGCTCTCAACTTCGAAGAAGAAATGTTCATAGATTTAACATCCATTGAAAAATTAAAAGACAATTTTGTAATAAATCGCTCTTTGAATTTTGGGTAGAGGTGGATGATGAATTTTCTGCACTGAAAACAAAAGCACTTCGCATACTATTACCATTTTCAACATCCTACCTTTGTTAAAATGGATTTTCTGCGGTGGCTGCTTTGAAGACAAAATATAGATCTCAGCTAAATATAAAAAATAACTCAGAGTGTCAATTTCTGATATTAAACCTTCCTTTGAAAAACTTTGCTCTACAAGAAAAGCCCATGGAAATTACTAATAATTATTAAACTTGTTCTTAATTTAGTATTAAGAAATTATTTATAAAATAAATTCTTCAGTATTGATACATTAAAAGTACACTAGCTGAAACACCGGCTCTTCGGAAAAGTTAATTTTTTTTAAAAATAAAACATTATTCTTGATATAATAGCTGAACTGTAAGGAGAGTAAAACTGAGTGCACGACATTGTACACAAAAAAATGTAAAATGATTTTTTTTAGATAAATGCTATAATTGTAAGTAACTGTTTAAGAGAACTAAAATTTCAAACCTCACAGAATTAGCACTTAGAATTAATGTTAAAGAATGAAAAAGAATATAAAATTCCGATGAAGAATAATTGTGTTACTTTATAATATTTAAAGCGAGAAGACTTCAAAATGTTTTAACCCGAGAGCAGGCGCGCACTCGATACTAACGCTAATGGTAGTGCGGGGGGCTCAGACACCCCGATCATTTGTTTATAATTATTTTTACTGTACATGAGATACAAATCAGAATTCCAGTGAATAATTTAGTTAAGAGAAAGTATACTTACCGGCTTTCAAGGACTATTAAATTTTTCTTTAATGATTTGAGAAAAAATCCAATAAAACATGAACTAAAATGATTCAAAAGTGCAAGACCTTAATAAAGGACGCAAATCAGAGACACTTTTCACTAATATTACAGAAATGTTATTTGCTGGCAACGCTGTCATAATTTGTTCAAGTTATTGTAGTTTTAATGAGCTTTTATTATCGAGTGAAAGAATATTAACATCGCACTGTTCAGCTACACGAAGGCTTTTGGAGACGGATCTCGTAATTTTGAACCATGGTCAAGTGACGAGGACGATACTTGAGCTGGCCTTTTTTTAACTACCACACCACTCCAACAAGAGGGCATTTTAGCTCTCGACAGATTTAACGTGCATCTCTCCCCTACACCGCGGGTCTTTGGTGGTACTGGGCTCGAACTCGTGACACCTTTGGTGATCAACAAAAAGCAAATTGAACTTTTTCTTTCTTGTGTCTTTTTGACAAGGTGAACTGAACCTTGTGCTACACTTATGGCTTCATATTTTACTTGATGGAGTTCCTTAGGAAGCATTTAAAAATTTTCCTTTCGTTTCATGTTCATCGCATTTCTCAATCATGAATAATATGCTTTCTTTCAGCAGGTTCTTCTTTTGCTTGATCAGTTTCAATTTCCTTCAATAGAGATCACAGATGCCCCGCGCCACCGCTCCCGGGTTAAAAGTGTATTCAGAAAAAAATACGGATGTTCTAAAAAGGATTATGCAGCTTTTCACTATGCTTTAAATGTTTAAGAATATTCTGAAAATAAATTTTGGCCAAATAATCCTTCAAATCAATCAATTATTTTCCAAATATCGTAAAACTCTTTATTATTTACAATTTCCCTAAGCAAAAAACAAACACATGAAAGATGGGACGGAACTAATGTAGAACTAACCATACCAGTAAGTTTACAGTCAATCAAATGATCAGTAAATGTATTATGCTGCCTGGCTGAAAAGTGAATCATGTCTTACTTTTCTTTCTACAACTAATGTACAGTATTTCAATAATAATTACAGTGATGAATTGCTTATCATCTTAGAATTTTTTCTCAGGGTCTGTGCGTTTCGTTTTTTCTTTTAACGAGTAATATTTTATGTTAAAACGTAATAAAAAAAATCTCTCATTGAGGAAATACAGCAAATCAAACAAATCGTTTTTTCCCCTTTAATTTGGTTTTGGGATCAAAGATAGTTATTTTATGATGGAAAAACGCCAGATGATAAAAAATAAATTATATCAGTATTGTGTATTTTTTTATTATGGAAGAAAGTATTTTGTTTTACTTCTCTTTCCGGTTATTTTTTTAAAAATCTTTAAATTTTCGATATGCTCCCGCCCCCTTGTAGGGTTATCGCCCCTCACTTTGAGAAACACTGCCTTAAGTTCATAAGAAATGTCATTTCTTTTAATCTAATTTTTTCAATAAATGTGTGTAGAAATCTATTTTTTTTTTACTATGCTCATCTATTTTTTTGTGTTTTAAAAACTTTCATTTTCATACCCGGCGTATAACGCGCAACCGTAAATTTTGATCATTCATTTTTGTTAAAAGTGTACTTTATACACCGTATTTTACGGTAAATATCCGTAGAAACAATAGCACATTCAGCAACACCGAAGCCAAACTCTAGATTAAGATTGAATCCGTTTCATCTAGTTTTTCTTGATATAGACCACGTGATATCTTCAAAAGTGAGAACTGCGCTCCAACCACTCTGACCATTTGATCCATATGATTCACAACACCCCCTGCCAAAGTTAGGATTTTTAGCATAAGCCAAATTTGACGTGCTTCGCCCTTTCTACACGGAAGGTCTTCATTGGTACCAGGACTCAAAATCCGCGACTCAACACCACTAGACAAACGGGGCCACCTATTCATACATGGAAAGTATGATACAGGAAATATTAAAAGTCAGATACGAATATTACGGGAGTTAAGACGCTGTATACTAATATATAAATAAATCATGAATATCGGTCTAATAATTATGCGGTATTAACTCCTTAACTGCCGATTAAAAGCTACGTGATTCGCTCCCCAGTGCCACCGTTTTTCACACAGATGCGTGTATGTGGTGTGTTGGAGGGAGCAGAAGAAAAGGTATGAATGAGCAAATATCTCTCTGAAATAGGAAAATCCTTTGGAAACACTGTCAGCGTCATTTTATAGCTTTTCATAGCCTTGGAAATCATTTCATTGATAGAAATACAAAGAAAAGAACTTTATTTCTCGCAGACGTATATATACGTCCGGGACACCTAACGTACCGGTTAAGCAAGACGTATGCATACGCCGGTGGCAGTTAAAGGTTTGAGAAGTGGGGGAAGTGTGCACTCATGTCTAAAATTAAGGTCACAAATGTAAAATCTTTGAAAACTGATGAACTATTTATTGTGCTTTCACGAAATTTAGCACAGAAAGAATATAGTAACATAACAATTTGAAAAAGATTTAAATTTTGAATTAAGATACAGGGAATATCAAAAAGTATGCAATCATGAATCGGAGATAAAGCCTTTAACTCAAGAAAAGTCCGTCTGATATGGAGAATGACCACTGTGTACAAATATACAAGTCTCACAACGAGTTGTCACATCGTTTATGAGGTTGTCAATAAATATTTAGGGCAACAAAACCCATTCTTCCGAAAGCGTGACTTTTAACTCCTGGGGAAGGAGACTACGTCGAGAAACTGATGTTTTTAGATTTAGATTAGAAACATGTTTAATAGGATTGAGACTCGGAGACCTCGTAGGCGGTCTCCTCGCCATACGGTGAATATCCGCTTCTTCATGAGATTCATCAGCAATGTGAGCTCTTAGTGGCAGAGAATTATCGCTCCATAAAAATGTAGTCCAGGCCCATAGTAGAATAAGCTCAAATATGCTTCAAGGACCTCATCCCTTTGGCACTGTGAGTTGATAGCACCAGCATCAAAGACGTACAGGGGCTTATTACTGCTCCACATTACGCCACCTCACACAAGGATTCTTTGCCACTGAATCTGTCGATTTTTGTGACGTAGGAGGGATGAAAGCAAGCTTCACTTTTTCTCTCCAGATGAAAACTCTACGATGATCACTTTGCCTGGTGAACCTCGATTTATTACTAAAAAGAACACGGCTCCATTCTCGTGGTGTCAATGACTGATGTTTTGTGATCCACAATAACCCGTCTTTCATATGGGGTGCAGTCAAAAGGATAAAAAATGTTGGACGCCGAGCGTAAAGGCTAGTCTCTGTAAGATGTATGTAGACTGTTTGGCTGGAAATTCCTCTTCCAGATGCAGAAATAAGGTCGCGAGCAAACCAAGGTGCCACTGTCCACATTTGTTGCCGTGCACTTAATGCCGAGTATCGATTCAGTGCAGATGTGGTTACTCTGTCGCGGCTTTATTCGACTTGGTGAAAATACCACTTGTTTGGAATTGATTCCACAGCTGGTAGACCCCTTCCAGTGCCTCTTGTAATCATCGAGTCACTTCCGCTTGAGGCTGGCTATCTTCGAGCCTGCCAACGGTTCTCCGTCTCAAGAAATCATCTAATCGTTTATGAGAAGTCCCTCTCATTACAAACAGGTTTAACTTGTTTGTTTCAATGCAATATTCACAAAACTTCAGGCTGAAATCTCACATGCTTAAACAGTTACAATTCAGTAGTTTTACAAAACCTAACTCTAAACAGCTTTTTTTTTCCAAACCCGAAGGTTGATATTGTACTACACATTCTTCAGAATATATAAAATACAAAAATTCTGTCAGTTTTACTGAAGGGAATTCAGAATTATGTCGAAAAACATGTTTGTGACCTTAATTTTAGATATAAGTATATGGATTGTTTGTGAGCGGAAGAACTGTAATATACGATCCCAACAGTTTTTTTTTTGAAATTTTCCCCGGAATTAATGTTAAGATTCGGATAATATCTGAGAAAAAAATATTGATATTCCCTTCTGCTTGATACTCAAGAATTTAATTCAATTACGCAGAAATTACTTTCTAGTAGTTAATTATATATAAACTAAATCTATTAACAATAATTTATTTCTCTTTGAATTATTAATGTTTATGTCAATTTTGTGTAGCTATACTGGGAAAATTGCGAATATTATTGGCTCGTTTTTTTCCTTTTACTTTTCCTAATTTTAGTTATTGATGAAAATGTGTCGATTGTTGTGTGTTGAGTACAAAAATGGTTCAACGCTGCTAAAGCATTGTTACTCTTATCACTATCATTATCACCAACATTATTATCATGAATATCAAAATTATCGCAGATCTATTTTAAAATATTATTACCTCAGCACTATGAAAGATTATAAATACTGATATAATTATTGTAATGTAATTCTGTATTTTTTCATGAAACGCGTCGCAATTCCACATATAACTATCATTGTTTGAGAAATGATAAGGCCAATAAAATAATCAAATATTCCACTAACTCATTCTTCTTTCAAGTAATGTGCTAAAGCAAGTGTGGGCATTAAGTTGATCGCGATCGACTGGTGGGCCGCAAAGACATTTTGGGGTTACTGGCTGAAGATTAGTAGTTAAGGGGACTTGGCACCTTTCAAAAACCTAAAATCGATGAAAATATCAATTTTTCAATTTTTAGTTTAAAATGTAGTTTGATACCTTTGGTACAATTGAGGGAAGTTTTGAAACGATCTGATTATTTTAAACGCAGTAAAATGCATTTTAAATATTTTGACAGCTCTGTCAGCAGTTTAAATGCCACGCCCACCTCAATGTTTACATTTTTTTACTTGAGAATAAATCCATTATTTTACATTAAAAACTACAGAGAAGCAGAGGAATCCGTTAAGCTGTGACTGTAACTATCAGCAAAATTGTTTATTTACATTAGCTTTGCCATTTTCGCTTGCTGTGTGATTTTTAGTTTCATTAGTTTTTAATTTCATAGAAACCTAAAACAGCATTTTTTAATGCTACTTCAATCATAATTTTTAATGCTACTTCAATCATACATTCATTCATTTTATTAGTTGTTGTTATCGCAATTATGCCTCTTAGAAAACGTTCAGTACGTGCTTTGCAAATGAATGAAAAGCGATGGTGTAAAGCGAAAGTTGATTGTGAAGTGAACAAAAATTCAGTTTTTTCAAATGTACGCCTGGAAAAATTGAACACTGTGGTAAAAAAGGATACCTCTGCTATTGGAAATTATATATTGGTGGACTTTAACCAAGTTAACAATCTTCTTCGAAGTGCAAAGTGCCAATATTGTGAAAAACAAACTTTGAAACTGGAGCTTGGAGCCAAGTTGGGATTTTCATACAATTTAAAACTATTGTGTAGCAATTGTGATGAAAACAAAACTGTTGTAAACACATCTCTAAAGTCTGTTCAGACCAGCCATGATGTGAATTTGAGAATAACTCAAGCTTTTTTTCACATATTGGGAAAGGTTATTCAGCTATAGAAAAATTTTGTATGGTGATGAATATAGATCCTTTTTCATCAACTACATATGGGAAGTGTGCGAGACGGCTGGATAATGCATATACTCTGGCATTTGAAAACATATTTGCCGAAATCCACCGAGAAATTAAAAATGTGTACGAGAATGGAGCTGAAATCACAGACTTAAGTGTTAGTTTTGATGGAACGTGGCTAACTCGTGGTCACACCTCACTTATCGGTGTAGGATGTGTTATAGATATGCTCACCGGATATGTTGTTGACTTTGAAGTGATGAGTAAGGTGTGTCGTCATTGCTCTGTGGCAAAAAAATAAGCTAGGCCAGTCAAGTGCTGAATTCAGCATATGGTATGAAGGACATAAAAGCGAATGTGATATAAATCACTTGGGCTCATCTACATCAATGGAAATGGAAGCTGCATTAACCTTGTGGAAAAGATCCACATCACTTGGATTCCGTTATATTACAATATTATCCGATGGTGATTGTAAAACGTTTAACTACTTGTGCGAGAAAAAAGTGTATGGACCTGACATTGTGATAAAAAAGGAAGAATGTATTAATCATGTTAGTAAGCGGTTAGGAACAGCTTTGAGATCTACTGTAAAAGACTGTCGTGCTCAAGGTATTTCTTTAGGTGGTAAAGCTCATGGTAGTTTGAAAGAAGCCACAATTAAAAAATTAACTACTTACTACCAAAAGGCTATTTTGAGAAACAAAGGGGATGTGAATGCTATGAAAACAGCAATATATGCTACATTGTTGCATAGCATTTCTACAGATGCTAAACCTCAACATTCGAAGTGTCCTGCAGGAGAAAACTCATGGTGTTTCTACCAATCTGCGATTGCTAATGGGAAAAACCTAACAATCATAAATTAAATGTAGGAACACCAATAAATGAAAAGTTTCTTCCAAAAAATTCTACCGATTTATCAAAGACTTGCATCTAATGAATTGTTAGAAATATGCATTCGATGTGGAACACAAAATGCAAACGAAAGTTTGCATAGCATGATTTGGGCAAAGTGTCCGAAAGAAATTTTCGTAAACAAAAGACGTGTTAAGCGGGCAGTAACAGAAGCTGTCTGCGAATACAATAAGGGTACAGTACGCACCATTGTAGAAACACAGAAAGCATTAGGTGTAGCTACTGGAGGTTCAACGAAACAACTTGCTACTATCTTAGATTGTCGAAAACAAAAATTTAGAAAACGTCGTCAAAATGCCAGTAATAAGCTGGCTCTTAAACTTATTAAAAAGCAATGCATAAAAAAGAGTTATTAGCTAGGAGGAGAGAAGGAGAATGACTTATAGCGCAGGCCAATTTTAAAACAAACCTGTTTTGAAAAAATAATACATTTTAGCATAAATTTGTTTTACTTTATTTTATTTTAGATATTGATTTAAGTAGCAAATTATTTTTATAAAAGCTTTTAAATTTTCTATTGTACATTTCATGTATTTTTATTACATTTATTTCATGTATTTCATTTATTTTTTAATATATTTCATAGATGTTTCTTGTAAAAATAAGTCACAATGATATTTCCTATTTTTCGTAATTTTGGGCTCACAGACAGGCACTTTAAAAAAAGCTTATATTTTTGTTTAATATTTTGAAATTGAATTGTATTATGTTTTATTTTAAAGGTATATATTTATACAACATATTGAAAAATTATTACAAAATTTAGACATTGTTTTGATATATATTTGCTGATTGGTATTCTTAAAAATGCATTTTCTCAGTTCGAGTTTTTTCATGAAATCATGGTCTTTAAAAGTACAAAACTTCTGAAGATATTTATCAAACAACTTGAATTTTGGTGTGTATCTTTAGTACAATGTGCTTAATTAAATTAGGGATCCATTTTTCAATATTTTGAATAAAAAAAAAATTTTATAAAAGAAAATGTAGCAGAAGTCATGTTTTTAGCTTTTTTTCCATTAATGTTTACATTTTATTTTTTTTTCCAAAACTAATTTGTTTGTTGCAAAATCGATCCCTAAAGTTATTACTCATAGTCTAATAAATCCAAAAAAAAAAATTTGGTGTCAAAATAATGATAATTGTAAAAGAAGAAGAATTTTGAAAATCGGTAAAAATTTTTAAAAACTTTAAATTTTAATTTTTTTTTTAAATTTAGGAATTTTTTCATGGTGAAATTTCTTAGTTTAGTAGTAACTGTTAATAATATACAAAAAAAATATTTTAAAACCCTTAAATAAAAAAAAAATTGAAAAAAGGTGCCGAGTCCCCTTAATAATTATATACGGAAATATTCAAGATTGGGGCAAGCAGTATTTAGATTAAGCCTTCTGCTGACTATAACTACGAGAACTAACTTTAGATGAAAATGTTTTATTTTTTAATGTATTTGTATCGTTTGATAATAAATGAATGCATCCTTTAATATCATTATACTTGTGGCTATTATTATGTTTGTATCTTGCATTTTGATTAAAATGTGGTCTTAAAAGTATAAGTTTTTTTTATTTTAGTTATGTAGGTATGTACACACATATTCCATATGAATTATTAAGTTATAATAAATAATGTAGACTTCATTTTTCTTCCACACCACGACACTAGGCATTAGCGTACACAAGAATTTTTCAAGGGGGTAGGGGGACCAGGGTTGAAAATCCACCCATCTCGTATCATACTCAATAAGAAGCCAGACTTTTTTATTTTGTAGATTGTCGGGAATTAAAAACAGTAAAATAAATTATTGAATGAATAATTAGCTTTAATTAATAAAAGAATTATTAATAACAAATGCTTTATTAAATTTTACGTGCTATATACATCGAATTATAATCAATCGAAAAAGATAAAGTAATATGGGGAAGGCTCCGGTCCCACGGACCCCCGCCCCATGTGGGCCCTTGCCACTGGATGAACTGCAACACCATGAAAAAAATATAAAATAGCAAGCGCCCTGGAAAAGTCTAGCACGGGGGTGAGCAAAGGATTTTTTTCTCTTAATTAAAATACTTCGGCTCAAGGAATTTCATTGAGTGTCAAGTTTCTTTTTAAATAAAAATATAAATATAAATATATATAATTTTGATATATTCAGCAGTTAATGAATATAAATATTCACACAGGATGTTCATTAAATATTGATTTCAGTCTAAATATTGTACTCCTGACTGCATAGAGAAGATAAGTTATTTTTTCTTTTATTCGTATAATCTATTGTTTTTATTTATTTTTATTCTTTTATCAATCAGTCAATGAACCAAACATATCTTCTTGTAAACAATTTTTTGCTGCGTAAAATAAACAGATAAAAAATGAATGCAACTTCTAAGAAAAAAATTTTGATAAGGTTTTGTGGCTCCTCTAAAATGTGGTGTAAATTTCTTCGTTTACCATTTATTTCTGAAAAACTTTAAGTTTAATAATAATGCTGTAATTTTCTGTATAAGAGGTACACATATTTTAAGCAGGGTGTTGCCGAACTGGACCGACAAATTCAGAGGGGTGATAATTCGCAGCATGGAATGACAAATCAACATAGAACATTGAGTCGCAAACCAAGTTTAGTCGGTGAAAATCCCGATAATAGTAGCCGTTGGGAGGACGATGAGCACGAAAAAGGAAAATGGCCAAGCGAATACGTGAGTGAGTAAGTGAGTGCATATTAACGTCGCACTGTTCAGCTACACGAGGGCTTTTGGCGACGGACCACGTAATTTTGAACCATGGTCAAGTGACGTGGACGACACCTGAGCTGGCACCCCCTTCTCTTAACTACCACACCACACCAGGACGTTTCAGCTCTCAACAGATTTAACGTGCGTCGCTGCCCTACATGGCGGGTATTTAGTGGTCCTGGGCTCGAACTCGTAACAAAGCCAGCCACGATCAGATTGACCACTCAAATGAATGCGGAATTTGGATAACCATGGTAGGAATGAAGAAACCTGCACGTATACAAATTTCCCACTTCTCCCGCAGCTGACGCAGGAAGTACTGACCACTGCGCACCAGAACATGCATGATGGTGCACCAACACATTTTTTTATTGTGGTGTGTTACCCCCGTCATGCTACATATCCCGGGAGGCCTGTTCAAGACCTGTTGCTTGGCCTCCACGCTCCCCGAACCTCGGTCCTTTGGATTTCTTTTTTTAGTGCCACCTGAAATTTATTGTGTATGAGGCACCGGTTACTGTCGTGGAGGATCTTGGGGCTTGGATCGTTATCGCTTCAAATGACATCGCCAGCACACCGGAATTGTTTGAACGCGTCCGACAATCCTTCGTCCGTCGGTGTCGGCTTTGCTATAACTTACGTAGCCGCAATTTCGAACAATTGCTGTGACAATCACTTGTCGTTGCATTTCTGATGTCAAGCTGGGATGCATTGTTCTTATTATAGGCATGCTTTACGTCTAAAAATTCATTCCTTGCCCATTTTTATTTCACTCGATACCACACTCTCCATATTTATTTTTGCGAATTACTTCGACTAAACGGGATTTGCGACTCCATTTTCTATGATAATTTGTCGTCCCTATGATGCCTTTTATTACCCCTCTAAATTTGTCTGTTGAATTTGGCAACACCCATTATAAGTTCTTATACATTTCAGTTCTTACCTCGACAACGTCAGGTGGTATAAAAATGAACCTATCATTAAAATAAGTACATAGTACCAGAATTAAATATTTAAATATAATTAGCCTTCAATATTGAGAAATATTGTTAAGACATTAGTGGCCAAAAATATCACGGGGTTACATGAATTCTAGGCGTCATACTATTATGAAATTTTATCATTAAAGATATTGTACCTGAACCGACGTTTCCCAGTTGCTTTTTCCGACTCCAAGATTTTTTATGGTTTTCACGCTATAATTGCGTTGCTCAGCCCATTCTTGACCATTCACACTAGAAAAACCTGAAAGCGCAATTAGAATCATTTACTTATTTTCATAGCAACAACTCACTAATGATAAAAGCAGAATTAATGCAAATTATACACATCAAAAATCAGACAGATTCTATTAAATAATATGCACAACCTGAATGTGCAACCATAAAAATCCCTTTATTAACAATCTTATATATTATACATTTAAAACCAATTACGTCTGAATCTGCAGTAGTTTTAAATTGCTATCTATGTTGATTCTTTGAGCACAACCTTTTTGGTGTTTTATTATCTCTGATAGATTTTTAAGATACTGTCTTTTCGTGGTACTCTGAGATAAATTATAGTGAAAATTTAAAAATATCATTAGCAGTTAACTTTGAAATAGAAATTATAAATTCTATATTGTATATAATACATCCTAGAAATGGTTGTAACAATGAGAAGAGCTAGTAGATATATCGAATTTAACACATTTTAAAATGAGGAGTAAACATTTTGTGCTTTTTCTCTGTAAGTAAAGAGTGTTTTTTTAGAGGTATAGAACTTTAAATTGCAATAAAATAACGATGTATTATTCGATTGACATGAATTTGTTTTTATTCGAAAGATAATTTTGTGGCATTACATTTTAAATATGATCCACAGCAAGGCGTAGATTCGTCGAATGGCCCCAAACCGAGATTGCCGTTGTTCCCGATTTTCATAAGCGAATTTTGTTTAGCGATGAAACGCACTTCTGGTTGAATGGCTACGTCAACAAACAAAACTGCCGCATTTGGAGTGAAGTTAATCCACAAGTGTATGTCGAAACACCATTACATCCAGAAAAACTGACTGTTTGGTGCGCTTATGGGCTGGTGGAATCCTTCTTCAAAAACGATGAAGGCCACAACGTTACAGTCAATGGTGATCGGTATAGAGCCATGATTACTAACTTTTCATTCCTGAATTGAACAATCGTGATGTCCAGGAGCTGTGGTTCCAACAAGACGGCGCAACATGTCACACAGCTCGTGCCACAATCGATTTATTGAAAGACACGTTTGGTGACCGCCTAATTTCACATTTTGGACCTGTGAATTGGCCTCCAAGATCTTGTGATTTAACACCGCTAGACTATTTTATGTGGGGCTATGTACAGTCATCGGTCTATGCGGATAAGCCACAAACGCTTGATCATTTGGAAGACAACATTCGCCGTGTTATTGCCGATATACGGCCACAAATGTTGGAAAAAGTCATCGAAAATTGGACGTCCAGATTGGACTACATCCGAGCCAGCCGTGGCAGTCCTATGCCAGAAATCATATTTAAAATGTAATGCCACAAGATTACCTTTCGAATAAAAAAAATTCATGTCAATCGAATAATATATCGTTGTTTTATTGCAATTTAAAGTTCTATACCTCTAAAAAAACACCCTTTACAACTAAAACAAGAGCAGCATTAAAAAAAAAATTAAGTCATTTCCTACTTAGGTCAACAAAGAAAATTTTTATTTTAGTTACTTTTTATTAAATAATTACAATTAATTTAAATATGCATATATGTCGTAGGGAAATGGCGAAATTAAGAATTTCATCAAATCCTTAAGGGATATGATCAATTGATACATGTTAAAATAACGTCTCTTCAAGGTCATTTTCCTGATGAAAGTAAGTGATTTTATCAAATCCCTGAACTGTTTCAGTAAAATGAACTAGCCCTTACCCAGGGAGGGGAAGAGACCTGAGGGGAGTTGAGTCCTTATACTTCCTAACCATACAGGTAGTACTATCGAGCCCCTAAATATTTATCTCAACCCCATATCTTTAAAAAAAATGGCACCTTAGGATTAACATAGGGATTGATATTTTAGTGTGTAACTAATCAAGAAGAACGATGTTACACATCAAAAAATACCAGCCTAATTTTCTAATTATTTGTTAATTAGTTTCAAATAATTAATTTGTGTCTCGTTAACTATTGTTGTATTACTTCTACTTTTAATAATGCACCATATTTGTTAAACACTTTTAAACTCTTGACAATATTAGTTCATCCTTTCACTGAAACAGATCAAGGACTTGTTCAAACCCCTTAGTTTTAACAGGAAAATGACCTTGAAGAGATGTTATTTTAACATCTCCCGTCAATTGATCCTGTTTTTTAGTGATTTGATGATTTTCCTGCGACATATACAAATGACAGAATCACTATATTAAGTGGCAAAATAGAAAGCGTTTTTCCATTTTCCTTTGGATGTATGGTGTTGGACTATTATTTTCGTTAGTTACTATTATTCATTCATAAATCTTATTCTCAGAAATTAGGCCAACCCAGGTAGGATTGGAACCAACGACATTTGGATTAGAAGTCCAACGTGATATCCATTGCGCTGTAGGGATATACCGAAACATTTTCCTTTCTATATATACTTTTGGACTATTATTTTTGTTTGCTACTATTTATTAATTTTTTAATTTAATTAGTGAATAAATATTTGAAAAAATGTATTAACATCAAGTGTCATCCACAACAAGTTTTGAAAAATACATTTGAACTTGAAGGGATGAATAGAAAGTATTTTATTAACGATTGAAAATAAATAAATAAACAAAAATAAAAATAAAATAAAAAAAGGTATAAAAATAAATATAAAAATAAAAATATATATAAATAAAATTAAAAAAATTAAATAAATTTTTTAAAAAATTTATTATATATATATATAGGGAGAGTGGGAACTCTAATAGTAGGAATTGAAAAAAGATAGAAAAATCCCCATATTTTCGTAATTAAAGGGAGAAAATAACAGGAATGTTACAACACAGCCTGATAAAATGAAAGATAATAGTCATTATTTTTAGAATTTACGTAGGTGATTTCATCAAAAGCTTGATGCTCCATGGTCACAGAGTAAGGCACGTGCAAGCCATGAATATTTTCTCGTTTTAGGAATCGAAAATAAATATGTCGAAATACAGGATTTAATACCCTTTACGGGAGAAATGAAGTGAAATGGTGATTAGAAAAATGGCATTCGAAATTAATAATTGCTAAATTTTTCCTAAAAAAAGCAATGAAGATACTTTGCCTAACAATACATATAAATTATTCGGTATAGTTGTTAGTGATGCTGACTGCGGTGCTGTAGGGACTGGGTTAGAATCCCGGCTAAGGCATGGATGTTTGTGTTGTAATCCTTCTCTTCTTTTTGTGATGTGTGCTTCGCACTTACTTCTATGTAAGCCCCCGTGTAATACTTTGTGGTGCACGGGGTTATAAATGTTCTCAATATACAAAAATACACATTAGTTGTAATACACTTACCTACTCTGTCAGGAACAAAATCGAAGGCCATAGGTGGACGGTCTAAAGTTGTAGATTTACTAAAAGCTTCTTTTACAGCGTCATAGTCACCAAGAATGACAGTATAACTTCTTCCTATATAGAGACTGAAGAAAGTTTTAAAATAAAGTTACATTCACACAATTAAAAGATTTGTTCTGATAAACTACTACCTATTTGTTTCATTTTTTTCTGATTGGAACTACATCAAATTTAAATTTTTAAAAAAATTCTAATACGAAGCTGAATTATTTTCGATTCGTGCGAAACGTTTGAGGGATGGTGATGCTTTTTGATAAAGCTAGGAGGTGATACTTAAGATTTAGGACTAACAAACATAAGCTTATTAATTCCGTACTAGTTTCTAAGCTTGCATGGACTTCTAATCTTAATTGATTATTTATTAATGTCGCCTTTAGAAGCAACTCAAAGGCTATTGGTGCCAGGCCTAGTAATTCTGAACCTAGATCAAGTGACCAGGACAACACTTGAGGTAGTACCCCATTCTTCCAAGTTCCACGAATCGAGAAAATAAAGGTCTCGACAGATATAAGTGCATCAACTACTCTACAATGAGGATTTTCAATGACAAGAAGAATCGAATTCCCTACTCAACAACCCTCCCCCCGGCCACGAGTTCGCGACTATGATCACTTGTCCACCGTGACCAGTGAAGGGGCTCAAAAGCAGTGGCGTAACGTACAAACACAACCTTCACGTCTAGGGGGAGCAGGATTATAGATGGCCCAAAGCCTGACTGTGTGTGTGTGTGACGCCAAGTACATACTCTCTGTAAGATCGGGCTTGGGGTCCGAAACCGGACTTTGCAGATGAGGGAGGACAGGGACGTCTTAAAGCATGGGCCAACTAGGCCCGGATCCAGGGCCTCGGACACAATAGGGACCTCGTATTGTTCTCAATTCAGCCTTTATAAGACCATGGTTCGAATGACTTCAATTGTCAAATGTTTTCTCCGGTCTTATTTTCCGAAAAATTGGGAATTTCGGACGATTTGGCAACTACCTGTCATAACCGTCGTCCATAGCCTACTAACATACACCGTCATTATTCATTCTAACAAAAGGCAGTAGTCGGTCGAGTCGGTTTATAAGTCATGCACATTTATTTGCTTCGGGTTATTGTTTGTATAAGAATTTGATAACGTATGCTATGTACTGTCTACTTTTAAGGGTCATAGATGGGACCTACATTTATGTGCGGGCCCAGATCCTACTTTTGCGTTAGGGCCTAAGGCCTCAAGAGGTCTTAAGACGTCCCTGGGGGGACTGATATTCTCCATTACATACATATACTGAGCCCATTGATAGCTGCTGGCCCCCGAAGTTACATAGCAATGAAGTTGTGTAAATGTCAATTGTTTGATGTTAGAACCATGTGTTGATATTAGAGTAATGGCCCAATGCTGTGCTGTCTAAAGAATAGTTATTATATTGGGATGGGAAAGACCAGGATGTGGGCATTCTGGTAAGAGGACTGTGATCAACCCTACATCACCTACTCCAGAGCTTCCGTAGTTAGAAAATATTTTGTCACTAAAGAAGGTAAGTAAATTAGTACATGTTTAGGTCTCTGAGTCCGGGAATTTGAACGTTCACTAAAATTCAGGAGAAATTTAAATTCTTACCTTCACATTTAATTTTTCTTGCGTTTTTCATGTAATATGTATGTAATACATGTTTATGTTAACCAAATAAATAAGTATTAGTAATAAAAAAAAGATGGCAATTTTATGAAATAAACCCATCTCTTTTATCCAATATTTTAACAGTGACACTCTGTGATTGAAGAGTATACTCGTCATCCCTCGATTTACGTGACACACCCGTTTGCGCGCTCTCAAACGGGGTTGCTACATTTAACTGGTTAACTTAATTTGTAGTATATTTTTTACTGTACATGTCACAACTAACAAGTTATCTGATAATCTTTTGCATTATTATGCAAACTAAAGTTCACAGAATTCCGTCGGGTTTTCCACAAATGGACCTAAACCTATAAATTTCACGAGGAGATAGTAAGATTGATCAATACACCTTTTTATCACCCAAACTTCAAATGAAAGCTTTTTGCTTTATTTACGCTATAAACATAGATAACAAATGTGTAAAAATAACATAAGAAAATAAAAATAATGCCATAACGTTCAAAGTTTGGATGTTACTGATGAATAAATTATCTCAGTTCAATATGTATTTTTCAGATATTCCATGTCATATCTACAAGTTAATTCCGATTCCAAGGTATAAACTTATTAACTCCCCCCCTATAAGTAATTTACTTATATTTCATCATCATCCCGAAGATTATTTAATATTAACCACGTATACTTCTAAGTGAGTGAGTGAATATTATATATATAACGTCGCACTTTTTTAGTTACACGAGGGCTTTTGTGGTGACAGTCCTCGTAATTTTGAACCACGGTCAAGTGACGAGGACGACACCTGAGCTGGCACCCCTTTCATAACTACCACAGCAACGGGAGGACGTTTGAACTCTCGACAGATTTAACGCGCATTGCTCAACCTACACGGCGAGTCTTAAGTGGTACTGGGCTCGAACTCATGACATGCTAGCCACGATCCGATACCTTGACCACTGGGCTAAAAAGACCCTCGTATACTTCTAAGAGCTAACAAATAACATTTAGGGTAAGTTTTGTATAAAATGAATAATTTGCTTCTGAAATAATAATTTCAATTGATCACTGGGCTACCGCAGCCCCCATAAGCTATCAGGAGCCGATTCACCTGTCCTTTTATCAGGTTGAACTTAATCACTTAGCTGTTTCTTTTTCCTTTCATATTATGTCAAAAAATAAGTATATTTTTATAAACATTTTTAAGATGAAATCAATTATATAAACTCAAATCAGTAGTCAGAAATGTTGTAGAAATATATTAGAAATAACTTTTATTGGTTTTTTCCCGCTGTAACCCTATTAATTTCAGACGATTTAAAAAAAAATCTAATTTCTGTAAACATTTAACCATTTTCAGTGTAATTTTTCTACTGTTTGCGTCTTGTGTTTAATTATGTGCTATTTTCGAATATGGATATTTCTAAAATGAGTGAGTACTAGAATATTTTTTTCTCAGCAGAATAAGTGTTATGCTTTTAATTACCGCTATAAATCGTTTATTTTACACTTTAAAAATGTTTTTTTTTTTTACGTTCTTTGTCCGATGCATTCTTAATTAAGTCCGATTAGAATTCTTAATTAATCTTAACAAACGTTATGTAATTATTTTATTCATAATGTTACACAAAAATGCAATTATTACTTTTTTAATAACCATCTAATATTCGTTACTTACAATTGTTTCTTTTAACATTTTTTTATAAATATTACACATTTTCTTATTTATTTATAATTCATATTATTAATTATTAATTATTATTGTTATTTATTTATAATTCATATTACTAATTATTTATTATTATTGTTATTTATTTATAATTATGTTATTTATTTATAACTATTTTTTTCGTTTATTTATAGCTATTATGTTATTTATTTATATTTATGTAATACGAGTAAACTTATGCATTTTTATTTTTTTACAATTCGACGCTTATTATTTTTATAATTACTATTAAATTATATTATGATATTTATTTCTAATAACTGGTATTAAATCGTACTATATGAATATTATACATAATTACGCTAAAATAATATATTATTATATGCTGCTTATAATACTATTATTACTGCATGTTAGTTTTTATTACACATTATTGATATTCATTATTTATTGATTGATTTAGGTTATTCTCAATCTCTTCCTATATCCTTTATTTGAAATACATTTCAATGTATTTCAAAACAATTCTTTAAAATTATTGCGTATCATTAAATTACCGTTAGGCCGCCATATTGGATTCCATTCCAGCTACCGCCAAGCAGCTCTTGGCGCAATTACCCCCGATATCAAATTAATTCCACCAGATATTTTAGATTCTTCAGATATACGAAAGAAAAGTTAAGAAAAATTAATACCGCATTTTTTATTACTACTGGAGAAAGTTTAAACAAAAGTCTTAATTTCAGAACTAAAAGGGTGCATATTTTTCTATTACTAAAAAAGGTTTTTGGATTTTTGTTCTTATATTTTAGAATTCCAAATCTAATTCAAAACATTAATTAGTTAACAAGAAATTGATAAATAAATTAAAAGTATTTATAATTGTAAAATAAGAATTGAGAGATTCATACCCAAAAATATTTCCGTATTTCTTCCTTAAATTGTGTAAGACTTTATATGGTTCTTTCCCAAGAAATGGCAAATAGCCTACTATAGGTAAACTATATGGTCCAGGTGGTAATTTTTTCGAATTTTTTTTGGCAGGTTTGACTTTCCAAGCTATTAATAAGAGTATCAACACACAAACGAGAATTTCTTTCAAAACAGAAGTTCCAAATTGATTCTGAAGCAGGTGGAACATTTCAACAGCCCCAGTCAGTCCTTCTGCCATTTTGTTTTAAAATTTGTAATTCTTTCACATTAGCAGCACTTTCAATACGCCTAAAGCCAGTTCAAGAAAACAAAAGTGGGTTTTTACGAATTATCAGTTAAAACTAAAACTTTTATCGTATCTTATCGCGATAGGCACATTTCCTCACAAAAATCTTTTTTCTTTAGTTTTGTTGCAATACGCTACTGTAATTATTTTTCAACTAAAAAAAGGAACTAAAGTTGTTTATACTTTTTGTGCGATACATCATTATCTGATTACTTATACTTCAATTTACGTAGGTTGAGATATGTACCTAAAATATGTGATCAAATCGATAATTGAGAATAATCGATAGATTTATACAGGTGAATGCTCGTGTTTGTAACAGACACGTGTGTTTAAAAACGAAGCTATTTATAAACTTTTGTCAGTAGTTTAACATAAATTTTATTAATACATATAAGTATCTTATTGATAATGTAAAATTTTTTGAGAAGTTTATGCTAAAGCTAAGTAATTTTTTCGCAATATTCGTTAATTTGACTCCTGATTTTGTTATAATGATCCCTAAGATTCCGAACTTTAAGCGGGGCATTTTAAAAGCTATTTTTCTATAAAATCTCGCTAAAATAAACTATTTTTATATAAATTGGCTAAATTATATTTATGTTAGAGTAAGGATATTTAAATAAATATAAATTAATTATTTTCTCAAAGAAGCCGAAAATAAACCAAGCTATTGCGGTAAAATCAATTCTGATGTGTGTTTTTAAGGTACATATGTAGTACTGTATTTCCATTGGGTGTCACAATAGCCGAGTGGTCACAGTCATGAATTCGATTACCCACCTTGTAGAGGAGCTGATCTACGTTAAATCCAGTGGCGTAATGTAGACCTCCGCAATGCAGGGAAAGCAGTGTTCTAAACGGCCCCAAAGCCTGACTGCCGCAAAGTACCTACACTTTGTAAAATCCAAATTGGGTGCCCAAAACTTGACTTTGCAGGGGGCCCAAATGTTCTCCGTTACTCCACTGGTTAAATCTGCTGTGTCTCTAAATCTTCCAATTGACGTGGTGTGGAAGTTTAGAGAGGAAGGTGCCAGCTCAGGTGTCCTCCTCGTCACTTGGCCATGGTTCAACATCACGAGGTTCGTCACCAATAGTCATCGCGTTGCTGTACAATGCGACGTTACTAAACACTGTTTCACTCCCGAATTCGCTTCCGACGTTGTTTCTGTCGAGTCTTGGTGGCACTATCCCAGCTATATAAAAGAACTGATGCGTTAACAGTAGCACAATCAAAGTCATCCGGGAAGATTGGAGACTGGGGTGTCAGTTAAGGTGTCACCCTCGTAACTTTGACAAATTATAATGATCGTCACCAATAACCCTCGTTTTACTTCGCAAGGGCAGCAGTAGCCTAGTGGTCAAGGTCACGGACTGCAATGCCTGCTTGTCATGAGTTCGAGCATAGTAACGCTGAAGACCTACGATGTAGAAGGGGACGGTGCATGCAAAATATGTCCAGGCTTAAATATCCTCCTGTCGGTGTGGTGCTAAGTTAGAAGAGGGGATGCTAGCTGAGATTTTATCCTCGTCACTTAACCATGGTTAAAAATTATGAGGTCGTCGCCAATAGCCCTTTTGCAGCTGAATAGGGTGATGTTGATTTTATTTCCGTTTGGCAGATGATTCTTGTTCAGTCCGTAATTGTATCTATTTCTTGTCGCGAATGCCATCCGCCGACTGAGCACCCCCGTCAATATTTTGATGTAACCCTCCGCTTCAGTTGTTGTTGTAGCTTCCATCTTGGAACAGCGTACGAATAGCACCATCTCGAAATAAACCAATTTACATTCCAAAAGTCACAACGTTTTAGTTAAAACACAAACCAGCCTTTGACAACGAACATTTGTAGAACAACATTATATTTTTGGAGCGTCTAACCGGAGAAAAAAAATGGATAAACTTAATAATTCGAAGCGTGCAATCAAAGGCACCATTAGTAAGATAGAAAATTTCGTAGAAGATTCAAGGAATTATACTCCGACAAAACTTGATATTAAACTGAAACGTGACCAAGAAATGAACAGAAAGATTGATGAATTAAAGGATCAGTACTATGATATCAAGGATATTAGTTAATCGGAACTAGGAGTCATAGAAGCTGAAATACAAAGTATGGAGGAGTTGGAGGTAAGAATTAGAGATATTCTCAATTCTTTAATTGCTCAATCTTCTGTTAGTTCTGTTCATAATCATGACAATGCAATATCTCAAGCTAATTCTAAACTGAAATTAGAAATAAAACTGCCGGAAATATATTTACCGGTATTTAGAGGTAGATATGATGAATGGCCTAGCTTTAAATCACAATTTGATAACCTTATAACTAATAACAATGACTTGAGCGAGTCACAAAAACTTTATTATTTGAAAGCGTCACTATACAAGGTGATGCCAAACTATTTGAAGCAGTTGATGATTCCTTTGAATCGCTCATCACAGCATTAAAAACTAGATTTAAAAATAAGTGTCTCCTTACTGAGACTCATATTAATGCTATATTAGAAGTAGAAAAGTTAACAAGCGAATCAGCTCGAGATATTAGATCCATGACAGACATTCTGGTTGAATCCTAGGAGGACCCACTTTTGGTCGCGAAATTTTTGTCGCCAAATTTTGAGCGATAAAGGTTACAATATGGTAACCCTTCCGTTTCATCAAAAATTTGGATTTCCAAATCACCTAAAAAATGGCAACCTAAAAAGTACAACGTTTTCGCCTTTTCGAAAAAACGTCATTTTGACATTTGACTTCGTTTGAGAAGGTCTGCTCTCCACCGGTTGTTAAGAATGGCGTGTGAAAGGAAATTAATTGAAAGTGAGGCTACGACAGGTTTTTTTGTGCTCCTGGGCACAAAGGGGAAGAAAGAGACATTAGAATGGTGTATGAAAGCTAATTTAATTGCTTCTCGTTATGAATGTCCGAGGTTTAAAAAAAATATGCGTTTGTAAGAACGAAAGGGAACGGTTGACGGCTACGAATGGCGTTGCCGCAACCAGTCGAAAGATAATCGCCACGACGTTGTTCGGAGTGAGAAAGGGCACTTGGTTTAGCGAAAGCAAACTTGCTATAATAATTATCTTGCGTTTGACCAGATATTGGTTTGGCAAGAGCATGAATGCATTCGTGGTGAATGACTTGAAAGTTAATAAGAACAGGTCACAAGTTGGTGGATGACAATTTTCATGAATTCCTTGCATCCATCGCAAGGGTGTATCCACCAACGGAACATGACGAAATGCAAGCGTAAGGTAAGTGCCTTTTAAAATTTTTTAAAATGATTGATTTCATGTATTTCTTCAATTTTATATTTGCGAAACGCCCCTTTCGTCCTTTTTAAAAATGTAAATCATGTTGTACACACTGGTTTTAGAATGCTTTTTTAAAATGAATTTCATTGCTTTCTCCGTTTTTTCTTTATATAATGATTAATTTAATGTATTTATTCGTTTTCATCTTTGCGAAACGCCCATTTCATCCCCGCTGACGCATGCGCTTCCCAAGAGTTTTTCGTCATTGACGCCTTTTTGAAAACCTAGGATTTTCAATTTGGCGCAATGGTTTTTGGCTGCAAAAAACAGGCATTCGTGGGTCTTATAAACTCCCCCTAGGAAAAATAAATTTTTACCAGGGAAATAACTCTTAGATTTAAATAAAAAGTAAATACGGTGATTCAAAACAAAAATTGAGACTTTTCAACAGCGTTAGAACTATTAATCGTCCCGTATATTACCACAACATCTATCCATCGCATGGATGCAACTAAAGTAAACATTCCTTCGAACATTGATCTCGCGGATAAAGATTTTGGTATACCAGGAGAAATACATATGCTTATTGGGTGCGAGCTCTTTTTTGAATTAAGACCAAATAAATTTCCATCGCCTTGCGAAAAATGGCTGTTTCAAGAGACTGTTTTCGGATACATTGTTATAGGGAGTTCCGATAAATTCGAGGAAAAATCATATTGTGGCTTAGCTATTAATGCGAAAATAAATTCAAATAATCTTAATCAACAATTGCAAGCATTTAGGGAAACTGAAATGGTAGATGAATCATCAATAGAACATAGTTTAGAAGAAGAAATTTGTGAAACCCAATATCAAAATACTCATTATCGCACTGAAGATGGACGCTATGTTGTACAATTACCTTTTAAAAAAGATTCGTACTGTTTAGGTGAATCAAGGTTCATGGCTGAAGTTTGTTTGAATCAACTTTGGAAAAAACTCTCGAAGCATTATGAATTACAAACCCTTTATAAATCGTTCTTACAGGAATATATTGATTTAAACCACATTCAATTAGTAGGTGACCCCCGAGAAACAATTATTTCTTATTTTCTACCACATCATGGAGTATTTCGCCCCGATAGTAAAACTACCAAGCTTAGAGTAGTTTTTAATGTCTCTTCAGAAAAAAACATCAAGTCTTTCTTTGAATGACGTTTTATATAAAGGTGAGATTTTGATACAAGATTTATTTTCAATTCTTTTGAGATTTAGGCAGCACACATTTGTCTTTACAACGGATATTTCAAAAATGTTTAGACATATTTTAATTAACCCCGATCATCGAAATTTGCAGATGATTTTATGGAAAGACAGTGTGTGTGTGTGTGTGTGTGGTCCTGTACAAACATACAAACTCAACACTGTAAATTACGGGACTACTTGTGCACCCTATCTTGCTACCCGAACCATTCAGCAATTAGCTAAGAACGAAGGAGAACAAGATCCTTTGGCTGCAGCAGTTATAATCAGAGACATTTATATGGATGATATTTTTTCAGGTAGTTCAGACTTACAAGAGTTTCAAAAACTACATATAGAATTAAGGGGTCACAGGGGTGTTAAATTTCTCTGGAGGTCTGAAAATATAAACAATTTTCAAACAGGTATATTTTCTTTAAATTTAAGTTAAATAATTCGAATCTTTTACACATTACTTATAAAGGAATGGGGCTTCAGAAAAGTATAAAATGTTTAAAATATAATCATAATTTTAAAAATTATAAGCATATGAACATAAGAAACTTTTCTATAAGAAATATTAAGTTTTACGTCGCGCATGTTATTTTCTAAAAGAGTAGGTTTAATTACTAGCTTTTTAAGTTGATTTATAAAGACAATTGTATTCTTAATACTTTGTAGCTACTTTTATATGAAAAGAATAATAACTTACATATTTTAATAAATTAAAAACATGTATTTTTAAAAAATATTTAAAAAATTGCAATATTTTACAAATATTTTGAAATACAAAATGTAAAATACTAAAATTAGGTAGGGTTTAAAGAGTATGATGCATTGTGTGTGTGTGTGTGTGTGTGTGTGTGTGTGTGTGTGTGTGTGTGTGTGTGTGTGTGTGTGTGTGTGTGTGTGTGTGTGTGTGTGTGTGTGATTCTATAAAGTTTTATACATCAGAGGCTAATATTTTAGAAAATAGTGTGCGCAAAGCAAAAAATACTCAATATTTATTATAGAATTTTCATATGCTTATGATTTTTAAAATTATTAGTATATTTTAAACATTTTATACTTTTCTGAAGCCCCATTCTATTTTAAATAATACGCAAAAGATTCGAATAATTTAATTTAAATTTAAAAGAATTATACGCGTTTGAAAATCGTTTATATTTTCAGACCTCTAGAAAAATTTAACACCCCTGAGACCTCTTAACAATGGTCCTAATAAAGGATAACCTTCCTGTAAATAAATGGAGCTTAGATCGCATTACAAAGCTATTTCCTGGTACGGATGGGAAGGTTCGCATAGTGGAAATAAAAACTAATAAGGGCAATATTAAACGCATCATGGGGAAGGTTTGTGTTCTGCCCTTGGACAATTAATATGTAATTTGTGAAAATTTTTCTTCCTTGATTTATGTAAAGTAGTATTTGTTTATTTTGTTTCATATATTTTATTTATGTGATTCTGTATATTGATTGAATGTAATTCAACGGGGGGAGGATGTTCAGTCCCCGTAATTGTATATATTTTTTGTCGCGAATGCCATCCGCTGACTGAGCACATCCACCAATGTTTCGATGTAACCCTCCGCTTCAGTTGTTGTTGTAGTTTCCATCTTAAAACAGCGTGCGAATAGCACCATCTCGAAACAAACCAATTTACAGTCCAAAAGTCGCAACGTTTTAGTTAAAACACGAACCAGCATTTGACAACGAACATTTGTAAAACAACAATTCTAATTTAGCATGCATTCTTCTAAAATTAACATCTTTCCAAATCCTAATATAAGTTATTTGTCATCCACAATCTGCAACAACAGAAATCACACTGTTACTTTAATTTGAATTACACGAATAACTAAAACATTTACTACTATACGGTGCAAAAGGTATTTTTTCGTAGTAATTAAAGAGTTTTTTGTGTTAGTATTTAGTTTTATTATTTTACCAATAATCGCAAGTAAATATTCTTTGACGGCGCGTCAAGACCTCATTAAACACTTCTTTAGACAAAATGGCACGTTGATCCATAAAGATTCGCCAACCTTGGCATAGTTCATTTACTACATGAAAATAAAAATTAATGAATACGTAGAATACAGTAATTTACTTGATCAGACACATCTCAGAAAAATACTTTATGAAGGCATAAGGCAGTCTATACTGCAAATTAAGTAGCCAACTTTACAAAACCAGCTGCTTTTTTTTTTTAAAGAAATATGTAATGTCGTGCGGGACGTTCAAGGGGTCTGCACGTTCGGTTTTTTAGACCTGGAAGAGAATGACCGAGTTATTCAGACTGCCAAGTTACCGAGTGACGAGTTTTCGGAACTCTGCTGTATAAAAAATGAACACATAATAGTAATGGACTCATTATTCATGTGATCCAGAAGATACTCATATTTTTTTGAGGTATCAAGGAAATATATATATATTTGACTTTTCAGAGATAAACGTAGAACTTGGCTTTTTTTCCTTTGAATGACAAAGAGTCTTTACGACGGAATGAAATAAGTCAATGGGGACCTAAAATGACTGATTTTCAACCCAATTGATATCTATTAACTAATGGAAAAAAAATTTTACGATTTTGTGCATGAAATAATTTTAAGCCTATCGATACATCCAGATACTTTTCGCAAATATCTATTACATCTCAAAAAAGGGTCTTATGCTTCTTTTGCTTATTCTATAGGTGCGGAGAATATGCGTGGAAGTAGCGTGTTGAACAGTGCTTCTCAACAACCAATTTTCAATCATAATTTTCATCGCCCCCCCTCCATACACTAACAATGTGTTGATTTCAAAATTAAAGTATTAAAAGCTACATGCTAAGGCTACACAATATGCCTTTTATTATAAACCGTTCAAATTATTAAGATAAGTATTAAATTTTGAGTATAATTTTGTATATGACAAGCCCATGGGAGTCAATGGTAATTATTTATCTTGTTCCTAATTTAGTATTGATAAATTAATTATCAAATACATTATGCAGTACAGATGCATCTATAAGTATATTATATCAATGTAAGCTTATATTTTACTTTTTAATTATATCAGAATGTATTTTGCTTTGTTCTTTTCAGTAACTTTGCAATTTTGTAAATCTTTTATTTTTGACTTTTTGATATGCTCGCGCCCCCCTTGTTAGGTTACCACGCCCCCAAGGGGAGAGCGCCCCACAGTTTGAGAAACGCTGGTGTAGAATCAACATTTTCACAGAGAGACGATCTAAGAGTGGAGTAAAGGGACGCACACAAGGGTGAGATTTGGGGGTTTCAACCCCTCTCATTGACCAATAGATTTTTAGTATAAAGATTGCGTCTTGGTGTTTTTATCTACGCGCGCTTTATTAACCAGTTAACTGTGGCACCGCCGTTTGAGAGCACTCAATTACGTGTCACGGAAATTGAGCGATGACGAATATACTCGTCAACCACAGAGAAAAAAAAAAAAAATGTTTCAATGTAAAAATATTGCATCAAAAAGATAGACGTATTTTATATAAAATTGCCATACTTATTTATTTGTTTTACATAAACACATATTACATACATATTGGAGTTTTTATGCATATCTTTGAATTTTTGTGATCGTCAAAATTCCCGGCTGAGAGACCTAAACCCACCCTAACTTTATTCTTTGCTAGCAAATACTTTCTACCTGTCTTTACACTCAAGAAGTTCTAGAGTAAGCGCTGTGGGGTTGATCACAGCCCCCTCCCTCTTACTAGAAAGCATCCTTGCCTTTCCCACCCCAGTAAAATAACTATTCTTTAGGCAGCACGGCATTGGGCCATTACTCGAATGCAGTGTTTCTCAAACTGTGGGGCGCACCGTCCTGGGGGGTGATAACCCTACAAAGGGGGCGCGAGCATATTGAAAAGTAGAAAACAAAAGATTGTTTACAAAAATTATTAATATACTAAAAGAAAACAAATAAAAAACGAACTGCACATTTACACTTATAAATATATCAGTACTGCACGATGAATTTTATAACTGTTTTAAAAATATTACGTTAAGAACAAGTTTAATAATTTTTTCAGTGTCCCCATAGGCTTGTCACATATAAAATTAAAAACAAAAATTAACACTTATCTTGATAATTTGCACGATTTATAATTAATCTCTCAAATACCGATTAAAAATTACGTGATTCGCTTCTAAACGGTGGCATTGGGAACGTAGACGAGCGTATCTGGTGTATTGGGGAGGGGGGGGAGGTTAAAAGGAATAAAGAAACAAATAATCTGAAATAAGTAAATCCTTTGCAAAGACAATCAAGATCCTTTAATTGCATTCCAAAGCCTTCGGAATAAATTTATGAATAGCAGAGCACATAAAATATCGTACTTCGGAAAGTATATACGTCCGGGGCAAATAACACACTGGCTGAGCGAGATGTTTATATACGCCGGTGGCATTAAAGAGGTGAAAGTCGTACTGTAGGTTTAGCTTCAAAACATAGTATTAGTGAATTCAATGCATCGTTATTGTATAGAGGGTGGGCGATGAAAATAACCATTGAATATTGGGTCGCGAATATGGAAAGTTTGAGAAGCACTGGTCTAATGGTATGGTACCATTGCATTATTTTGGTTTGATGTTAGTACCACACATAGTACTAACATCAAACAATTGGCGTTAACAGCACTCCATAGCTACGTAACTTCAGACCAGCTGCTATCAATGGGCTTAGTGTTTGGTCGGCGTCACGCATTTGTCCCATAGCTGACCATACCTGAAGAAATTCTATTATAAGTCAACTTTCCGACTTTTTGCCTTTGACCCTTTTATAGGCTAACATCTAAAAAAATATATTATTCTCGCACGTAAATAGATTCGTTATGCGTACTTATAAGCTGTTTCAGCAAGTGAATACGGGGACGCATGAGGTCCATCTTAAATTTTTCATAATTTTTATTTATTTTACTCTGCCCTAGCCTTAAAATGTTCTAATTATCTTGAAGTTTAAGAAAGTGTTTTGTTTTTCTCTAAAATTACAATTTAAATAGCTAATGGTCACTACTTTTCATACCTGATGAGTATACTCGTCAATACACAAAATCCTGCAAATTCTCAATGACGAGATACTTTTCAATCATAGTTAACTGGTTAAAAAATGCAACCCTTCTTACGAAAGCAGTCTGTGAAGTCCACTGTTGGAGTTTTAACCACCTTATAGAGGACATGAAATTATGTGATTATATTTTATGATACTGTGGGAATAAAGATTGTATATTCCGTTTGAAAAAAAATTATCCGAGAACTTCCCTATTATTTACTTATTTACAGTATCTCCCTCTAACCCAGTTTTTAAAAACTTTTTATATCATTACCAAAAAAATAAAATGTATACAATCTCCCCCCATCCCCTTTACTTTCTGTAAATGCATGGGTGTGCTACAGAATTCTACATGAAAAATTCCCTTTAATTTTTCATACAGTATTACCTCGACTTACACGATTTTCTAATATTGTCGATTCATCTTTTGTTTGAGCATTACATATAACTTAAATACTCCTCACTTCTGTTTAGCTGATAAAGGTGGTAATGTGATCGTATAAATCTTGCTAGGCAAATAAATTTAGAGGTGGATAATGGGGACACACATTCAAGAGTTGTTGGATTCCCAATGGTAATTGATGAGCTCATAGAAATATATCAGCAAGAGCAAGACATTGAAGAACTTCAGATCCACTTCAATCAGAAGATCGAATGATGGTTGTAAATTTGAGAGAAGGCCTCATTTTTTAATTGAAAAAGGAATACACATTTAAAAAGTTTTGACTCCTACGAAGAGCGTATTTTTTCAACAAAAATAGGAATATGAAGATGATTATGCTATGAGGAATTTTGCAAGGAGGAAAAAAACTTTGAGCCAGAAGACTACCTTTTTAGATTTTATGACACCTTCTATACACCAAAATAACTTCAGCTTGCGATTTGGTATTTGTGTTACATAAGATTTTATTAACATTTGTTTTCTAAATTATTATTTTCTTTCCTTTCGTTTACCTTTACTCAAACTCTTTTATTTGTTTTTGCTCTTTGGAGAGTATTTCCATTATCCACCACCTATGTACCCGCCGTATCCTGGACTGGCAACCGGCAGCCGTAAGGAAAGTGTAGGTAGTGGCATGCTTTTGTTCATTTTTTACCTTACGGCATCACGGATCCCCCTCCTTTTGTAAATTAATACAGTAAATTAATAAAATCTTTTGTTTTTTTTGCAATTACAATATAGAGTACACGCTACTGTATGAAATGTTTTCAACTTGTTTATTCTCATACTTTTCTTCGCTTATCGTTTTATTATATTTTACTTTTAGACATTCTTATCCTTTGTTGAGTTTCTGTCATTGTACTTGTACAACAAAGGTTTTCTCCGAGTTTTGATCATTGCGAAATCGTTAACGATATCATTGTAATATCATTTTGAATACATAGCAACATCAAACTATTAGCCATCTCTTTTTCCGTAGTAGATCTCATTTCAATCTATTCTCTTAAGGGCAGAAAGGCTTCTCTCGTTCTGATTCGTTAGGCGGTGGTACGTTCACTCTATAATTTCAAATTTTTTTTCTTTTATTCGCCGTTCAATTTTTTGCAACCTAGGCATGTACCTAGCGTTCTTAAGCGGAAAAGCGGGCTTGTGTACGCGAAATCATACCTTGACTCACGCAAATTTGTCTTACTAGTTAATCACACTCATTCGACAGTGTATTACTGTATTAAAAAGATTTCAAAATTTTTGATTGTTAATCTATTTGAGTATCAAAATATCAATAAAGTGGTACAATTCTTATTAATTTTTATCTGTTTTAATTTCAAATAATCAAGGTATACATTTCGAACATTTTAAAACTCTTGGAAGTATCAGATATTTTGTATTGGAAAAGATGTTATTTTTTGTATTTTTAAGAAAATTTGGTGTCGTATTTATTTAAAAGTGTGAAATTAATTTTAATTTTCAAGCCTATTCTCTTTTCGCAAAAAGCAACTCAAAAGAAATTAAGTTTTAAGCTGCACATAATTATACGCGAAAGGGTTAAAAAATCTCATTATTTCTCCAATCCCACTAGAAGTCATTGATTATATATTATTTTGAAATCTTTAATGATATTTTTACACTAATCATATTTTCGGTGGCATCAACTCGTATTTTCCCGCCATTTGGATGCATTATAGTTCTGATAAAACGCTTGCTTCAAATAAAATAAAATTTTAAGAAAATATTTTCAAGAGAGAGACGCATATAAGAAAACGTAAAAAGTTAATATTTTGTTCACAGATAATTTTTTAACACTCTTTAATAAATCTTTTTATTAATTTTATGGTTGAGACTTTTCAGAATAATCGTTTGCATTTTTAATTTTATAGTATTACTATCAGGCATAATTTACCATCTCTTAAAGATTATTTTTAAGCGTTTTTTAAAAAATATTACTGCAGTAATGTTTTCGGCTTAATTTTTTACTGAAAATTTTAATACTTAAAAATGTTGTTCTTTTTTTTTTTTTTTTTTTTTGATAAAATATTACTTCCTAAACTTTTCTTTTGCTAAGAAAGCAAAGGATGTATTATTTTGTTTTCGAACATTTTGCACTGCTAAATGCAAAAGATTTTTTTGTGTTTTTGCACTTTGTGTATGCTGAATAGAGTCTGCGTATCGAAAAATGAGTTAAATGGAATATTTTATCTACAAGATAAAAAATAAAGGTATACAGTAATGTAAACCGCAGATATACTCTTATCGTACATGAACAAAAACGTTTCGTAAACAAAGTTATGATTAACAGATATGCAGAATAGTGATGATGTTTTAAATTAATATAGTTGGTTCATACTTATTTTCAGATAATTTGTTTTGAATTAATTCTGAAATATTCTAAGCGTTTCCGTTTGATATAAATGATCATCATTTTCCCCAATTTATATAACAATAATATGTTTTAAAAATACTTTTTTCAATTCCTACTAAGAGCTCACTCTCTTATTTATTTATCTTGGTGGAATTTTCAATCGTTAATAAAATACAATTTAAAGCGCTCAATTGAGCTGAAATTTTATATACAGGATTTCTTTTGGATGACAATACAATAATTTAATTATAATTAATAAAAATTAATTGATTAAAAATAATTATTTAACGAATTACAAATACAGAGACGTTGGCATTATTTTGGCGACTTGTGTCAAAACTTGAAAAGGTTTTTTCTCACGTTTTAAAGCATTCATTGGAACAGAAATTTTATAGACACGATTGTTTTGGAGGACAATACGATACTTTAATGATAATTAATAAAAATTAATTACCACTTAATGTTGTAATTCTGTCCTATGTATATACATATTTATATTAATTGTAACTATTTACTAAAAAGTAGCTAAAATAAAATTTTTCCTTGTTGATCTAAGTAGGAATTGACTTAAAATTTTTTTTATACTACTTGTGTTTTTACAATCAAATTTACAGAGAGTGTGGCATGCAAATTTTTTATCACACGTCAAATATTTAATTAAACATTTTATGAATTAAAATTGAAAAATTTTAAGTGAGTGCATTTCCTTTTCTAATTTAGACACTGTGCTACGAAATTTTATCTTTTTTTCCTTCCAAGCAAAAAATTTCCATAGCTTACAAGTGGATTTTTTCTTTCTGCATTGAGCTTACAGATACATATATCGGACAACACACAAATTTTTTCATCCATTTTCTCATCCGAGAATTCGAAACAATTCATCCATCATCGACAGTTTTCTACCTACAATTGACTTTTGAAATCAGTGGTGTAACGGAGGAAGTTAGGGCTCCCCTGAAAAGTCAGGCTTTGAGCCCCAAGCTAGATCTCACAAAGGATTCCAAGTTTATAACATTACATAGGCTGCCCTGGGACTTTCCACGATGCGGGTGTGTACGTTACGCCACTGTTTGAAACAGATTCATAATGACAGTCTCCATTCAAGTATCTTTTTAAGCAATGTAACAATATGACAGCGGAGTAATAAATCAGACTCAGACAATGACGTAACGTACATCCTCGCAACCCCCACATCACGGGGTTCCAGTATTCTAAGAGGCCCAAAGCCTGAGTTATATTAGCGTTTGCAATCCTTGTGAACATCTGGATTTGGGTCCCAAACCTGATTTAGCAAGGGGGCCCTAATATTCTCCGTTATTTCATTGGCTTCATATGGTGAGGAAATTAGATCAGGGGACAACATAGAGTGCTATTTCACAATAGTTAAAATTCAAGAATTCGTTCTACTTTTAATAATCACGTAGCTCTAAGTTTTTTTTAAATATAATAATAATGGGACAAATTATTATTCAATTGGTCATAATCTAGTGAAGACCGTAATAGGAGAGCCTAGTGGTTAAGATTACTGTTTCGTGACTGGAGTGTTATGAGTTAGAGCCTAGTACCGCTAAAGACCTTCTGTGAAAATGGGGCCGACGCATGTTAAATTTGTCAAAGATCATTGTCCACTTGTTAAGCTGAATTAACACCAAAGCTGTCAGCGTTGAGCGTCTAGCCAATCAGAGACCTCATGTCGCCCGAGATGAAGTATCTGATTGGCTAGACGCTCGACGCTGGCAGCCTTGGTGTTAATGCAGATTAAATGTGGTGTGGAAATTAGAGAGGGTGTGGCAGCTCAGGTGTTATCCTCATCACTTGACCATGATTCCTAACTATGAGGTGCGTTGCTAATAGCCATTGTGCAGTTTTTGTAGTGTAACGTTAATATTAATCTCACTCATCTATTTCTCATAACGAAAAAAAAAAAATGGGTACTGTGCCTTCAGTTGCGACTACGTTTTGAAAGACGTTGCGGTATTCACATTATTTAGTCTCCACATCTTTTAAATGTATTTGATGCAAAAATAATATTATGTAGCAATTAGTTCTATGTTAAAAATAATTTCCTGAAACTTGGTCGCAAACCTGAAAAAAGTAAAAGTATCCAATGGAACTAACATTTACTAACATTTTTTCACATAACATCGAAAAGTGCTGTTTATCGTTACACTGAAAAAATTACTGATAACCAAATTCGAAATTTATTATATGTAAATACATCTATAAGGTGAAAATTAAGAGATACAAATTATTTAGAGCATTAAATTAAACTTCATATCTTACTGTTGGTTATGAAAATGCAGTGGTTAGAAAGTACTCGAAATGGTATCAATAAAATGCATATTGTTACGTAGATCCGGATTCGAGGATTTTATGCAAAACAATTACAAATGAAATTAGCCGTTCATTAAGAGCGATGTGAATTTATTATCGAAATCCAATCCTTTAAATACAGGATTCAGCAGCAATATTCACAGGATAAATATCCGAAGGTCTTCACACCTTCAACAGCAATCAAACACAATCCCCAGTGTTTAAAAATACACGTACGTAAAGATTATTCACAAGCACAGCCGAGCTAATCGCGAGTCAAAATGATCGTCACTACTCGCTGGCTTAATCAAGACTCGTCCCTAACCGGCGAGCCGTGTAGGGCAGCGATGCACGTTAAATCTGTCGAGAGCTGAAACGTCCTCCCGTTGGTGTGGTGTGGTAGTTAGAGAGGGGGTACCAGCTCAGGTGTCGTCCACGTCACTTGACCATGGTTCAAAATTACGTGGTCCGTCGCCAAAAGCCCTCGTGTAGCTGAACAGTGCGACGTTAATATTCAATCAATCAATCAACCCTAACCGGCGAGCATCTTCTTTTATAGGCGCGACAGAAATTTCCAGAAATATAACCACTTGTGTCATTGAACTTGACACTAGTGGAGAGATCTACTACTTTCTAGAAGACTCCAGAGGGTTCCGAACTCGCCAACATGGTCGCCAAAATAGTCACCAAATTGGTCTCAAAAATGATGCCAACTTGGCTCTACCACCAAGATTTCGCCAAGTTGTCATTGAATCGCCATTATAACGTAAGGGGTGGCATTGCTTGTGAATAGTACAATTTTGACATGAAATAAATATAACACAGAGTATAATATAAATGCATTAAACACTCAAATACAATTTATTTACACAAAATTCGTAACACTGCCCCCTCAAAGACTGCACGTCCCGGGCTGTACAATCCTTGAGTACGAGGCATCTATTTACAGGCAAACTACTCGCATAATAATCACATAAAGTAACAAATGTATTCCACATCATATACAATACAAATAAATTAAAAGCACATGAAGAGATGTAAGCATATATAAATTCATTATAATAAACTAAGGAATTAGAAAAGAGAGAATTTACATTATTTACAAATAATTAATGACCATGGTCTGAACTTAAGGTTCTCTCTCTCTTATTCATCTTGGCCAAGATAAGAGGCTAGCCTATTGTAATGTTTTACCTTCGGTTTTGAGTGTGGCGATTTCTGTATCCACACCACAATGTCATTCAGTCTTTTTAGGACTGTGTAATGACCTTCTCAGTTTGTCTGCAGCTTCGGAGAGAGTCCTTTGCGACGTTTCTGATTCCGTAACCACACTTTGTCGCCTTCGTGGAAGTCGTGTCCGGTTGCTCTTGAGTCGTATCGGGTCTTCTTCTTCTCGGAAGCCAGGCCGATTCTTTCCCTAGCCAGATGATGCATTTCCTCCATCCGTGCCTGGAGTTTCTCGATATACTCCTCAGGCGCCAAGGGTGCATCTGGTGGCCGGCTGAACGGAAGATCTGCAGGCAGACGAAGATCTCGTCCGAAGAGCATCTGGGATGGGGGAATAGCCGGTGGTTTCGTGAACGGCACTCCTGTAGGCAAGCAGGAAAAGGGCAATTTCTTGTCCCAGTCCTGTTGATTACTGGATATCAGGAGAGAGAGGCTGTTCAGAATGGTCCGATTGAACCTCTCTACCATGCCGTAAGACTGAGTCCTAAGCTGTTGTCCTGGTTTTGTCAATGGCGAGTATTTCACACAGTCTCTTGCAAACTGCAGAATCAAAGTTTCTCCCTTGATCAGAGTGCAGTTGTAGAGGGACCCCGAATCGTGAGATCCAGTGTTGAAATAGAACCTCTGTAACAGTTGAGGCCTCTTGGTCGGGAATAGGATAGGCTTCAGGCCACTTGGTGAAGTAGTCCATGACAACCAAGATGTTGTTGTTGCCATCTGATGATCTCGGAAGTGGGCTTAGGATGTCAAATGTTATTCGTTCGAAAGGCGCTCCCACATTATACAGCTGCAGTCTTCCTCTAGTGCGTTTTCTGGGACCTTTGCGTGCAGCACAGGGATCACATGTGCGACAACACTTTTCCACGTCACTACGCACATTGTTCCAGTAGAAGCGCTCACGAACCTTTTGTAAGGTCTTCATAACACCAAAATGACCTCCAGTTAGACTGCCATGCAGTTCCTTAAGAACTCTTGAAATTCTTGTCTTTGGGAGTATTAATTGCCACCTGAATGTTTTTCCGTCGTCAGACTCCCATTTTCGATATAAAACCATTTCTCAGATGGAGAGAGTCCCAAAGAGCCCAATAACGTTTCGTTGTAGGTTAGAAAGAGGCTATGTCTTTCCAGCTGGACTTTTCATCAGACGACTCTTTGAATTGTATGATTGGTTTTATTTCAGGATCAGCCAGTTGATATCTTTTCGGACGCTCTCATCACTCCACGGGTCCAATGCCGATGTTGATGGCGTTGTAATTTGCCGGACTATTGGATCTATCACGCCAAATTTCTTTTCGACTCTCAAGCTGTTTGAGAGATTCTTGCTGCTCTCCGAACAGGATCTTTTCGAACGGACGTCTCCATTTTCATCTGCTGATCCTTTTTGGTTGCTACACATTTTCTTATGATTTTGTTACACTTGTACGACAAAGATCTTCTTGATTTACTCGAGGGCAGTTACTTCTTACATACCCGGTTCTATCGCACCCCAGAACTTGATGTTGTGATCTTTATTTATTCGAGGGCAGCTACTTCTCAGATGCCCTGCTCTATCGCACCACCAACACGTGATTCTACGTCTCCTCGGGTTCTGACGTTGAGCCATTAAATCCTGAATTTCCTCTCTGTTTCTCAATCTCCTTCCTCCATGGATATTTACAGGGCGCATCTGTAGTCGCTATTGCTCCTCGGACGGAATGGTTGTCTCTGCAACTGGCTTCATTGGCATCCTCCACTTTCAGGGCATATAACAGGGCAGATTTAAGATCTTGGACATCTGCCATTCTTACACTCTTCTGGACTTCCTCTCCCTCAGGCCGTCCACGAAATACTGTAAAGAGATTGTTTCTCGCACAGTTGCTGGGTGATCGGAGAAAGCAAAGTTGGCGAGCCTTTCTACTTCGGAGGCATACTCCTGCAAGCTTTCTCCGGTTTTCTGGAGTCTTGTTTTCATCTGCAGACGTGCGTATTTCTTGGAGTATTTCTGGCTTAACCGAAGATCAAGAGCATTGTATAGGGAGTTCAAATTCAGTCGTTCTATGTCGGGAAGAGTCTGCAATACTTCAGCGGCTTCACCTTTAAGGGATGCTGCTAGCTGGCATGCTTTGACCCCTTCATTCCATCCATTGCCTTCGTGAATTATACAAAATTGAGTTTTGTACACCTCCCATTTAGTTTTTCCATCGTAGGTGGACAGTTTCACTGATATTGATGAGGCAGGTACAGGTACTGCAGAAGTAGGCACAAACTTGTTTTCATTCATTCATTCATCTTTTTGCAAGCTAGAAGCATCTTTTCAAGATCTTCAACTCGCTGGCTAAAATTTCCAGCCACTTCCTCAACTCTTTCACCAACTTGTTCTCTAATTCTTTCTACAACTTGCTCTACTTTCTTCTCTATCTACTCTTCAACTACTGCAATCTTTTCTTCTACTTGCAATGCTATTTTCTCTTCCACACTATTGATTTTCTCTTCAGCATTGTCAATGTTTTTTTCTAGAGCATTCTTGAAATCTTTGACATTTCTATACATTTTCTAGTCCTTTATGCATTTCTTGTTGGTCTTTCTTAGTCTCTTCTTGGCTTTTCTGCATATCTTGCTTAGTCTCTTCTTGGCCTTTCTCCATTTTCTCCTTCAATTCACTTTTAGCCTCTTCTTGGCTGTTTTTCAAAGCATTGATGGCTTCCAACAGCGCCTTCAGTTGTTCATCCATCGCTCTTGTTATTGGCATAAAATCCTACTTCTGACACCAAACTGTTACGTAGATCCGGATTCGAGGATTTTATGCAAAACAATCACAAATGAAATAAGCAGTTCTTTAAGAGCGATGTGAATTTATTATCGAAAATCCAATCCTTTAAATACAGGATTCAGCAGCAATATTCACAGGGCAAATATCCGAAGGTCTTCACACCTTCGACAGCAATCAAACACAATCGCCAGTGATTAAAAATACACGTACGTAAAGATTATTCACAAGCACAGCCGAGCTAATCGAGAGTCAAAATGATCGTCACTACTCGCTGGCTTAATTCGTCCCTAACGGATGATTTGACGGATGATTTTGTAAACAGGAATCTAGAATGCGTCAGCATTCTTCTATCTCTCTATCTGGGACTCTGATTTTCATGGTTTTGGAAACTTGGGCTTGAAGAGAGGGGCGTGACTTCAGAGGAAGAGATCCAATGGCAGTGCAGGAGGCGTTGGCTATGGAGCGATCGTTGATTGGAGGATGGCAGTGAGCTTTTAAGATTGAAATCATGTACTTTGAAATAGAAAGTGACTTTAACTTAATTTAAAAGAGAAATTTGAATAATTTGAGAGAATTTTAAAAAGTTAAGGGGTAAAAAATAAAAGTTACAATTAAGAATGATAGGAAATTTAAATATTGTTCATTATAGCTTCTGCCAGAAGGCAGGTTTTTTCTTCGTCGGAATTTGCTGTTTTAAATTTAAGAGAAGGTCGAGGATTTTGGGGTTATTCTTTACGAGGTTTGAGATAGTATTAAAAAGTTCCAGAACTTGGGAAAAATCTGAACTGTTATTATCTTGAGTAAGGAATTGGAAGAGTCTTCCTTTTTATTTGCAGTTAAGGGGATCTGATTGGGGATTTCTCCGCTAACAACGTTAGCGAAGGAAATTCCCTCTTTAGTCCATTTGCTTGAAAAATTTTTTTCTTTTAATCGGGTCGGAAAAGGCAGCGCCTTTTTTGGGTTAAATTTGGGACATTTAGTATAACATGCCGAGTGACCGAAGTCCTGACAGTTGATACAAAATGGGTTTTCTTGTCGTTCTTTGATGTGACAGTTTCGCGTGGCATGGTCTTTACCGCATTTAAGGCATCTTGGTTTCATAAAACAATTCGCGGCAGTATGGAGTTATTGCAGTTGAAGCATTGGGTTATTCCTCTAACGAGGTAACCTTCTACTTTCACCTGCAAATAACCCCTTTTTGATGTCAAAAATTTTACTATTTAAGTCGTTTCTTGGTAAAGTAATTAGGAAATATGGGAGGGATTTTTAGTTCTTTTGGAGATTAGTTGCGTGCAGCTATCTATATTGAATCCGATTAATTTTAAGTCGTTAGTGATATCAGTAATTAAAGCAGAATTAGGGAGGCCTTTAATTTTAATTGGTTTATCTTTTGGCGTTTGAGAATGTAAAATTCGAAATCTTTATCAGTCTCTAAAAAATGTTTAAGTTTTCTGTATTCTTCATGGTCGGTGGAGAACATTTTTACGACGTCATTAACGATTCTATTACGTAAATTAGGGAATTTTTCTGAGATGCATTTAATTTGCTCTCTGAAATTGTCTTTGATTTTAAGCTCTTGGGTGTAACTACTTCGGTAGTTACTGTTTCAATCGAAGGAGGATGCTCGACATCCTGTTCAAGATCGGAGAAACTATTGTTGTTTCTATGGGGTCCTGGGTGGAGGTAGGAGAGATCGGTCTAGCCGTCTTTTTCGGAAAGATAAACTCTTCCGTAGAATCCTTACCTTTCTGTTTACGTTTTTTGCTAAATTTTTTTCTTAGATTTGCTATTGATTTTAGTTTTATTTTCAATCTTATTTTCAATAACAGGAGGGGAGGGAACAAAATTATTTTCCTCTTCTACCGAGGTAGAGGGAATCTTATGATCCTGGCAGTCTGAGATAGTACATGGTGGGAGGGTTTGAAGCTCTTACCATCTCCGCTTTTCTCCTGATCATGGCCTGTTTGCCGGAAATGTACATGTCCATGAAAGAATTTCCGGGGCTGGGAGAACGTCCGGCCATCCCGTGAATAGATAAATGAAGAGCTGAGCTACCTGTGACAGTATCTCTAAGTTTCGCGCAGGCGGAAACTTGGTCAAATTTTGACGGCGAAAGTTCCATATAATCGCTTGATTCGCTCATGATGATTCGACAGGTCGAAGCTCGCAGGTGCGTGGTCTTCGTTTTTTTTTTTTTTTTTTTTTTTTTTTTCGACTCGTCCCTAACCGGCGAGCATCTTCTTTTAACTCGTGTCATGGAACTTGACACTAGTGGAGAGATCTACTACTTTCTAGAAGACTCCAGAGGGTTCCAAACTCGCCAACATGGTCGCCAAAATAGTCACCAAATTGGTCTCAAAAATGATGCCAACTTGGCTCTACCACCAAGATTTCACCAAGTTGTCATTGAATCGCCATTATAACGTAAGGGGCGGCATTGCTTGTGAATAGTACAATTTTAACATGAAATAAATATAACATAGAGTAATATAAATGCATTAAACACTCAAATACAAATTATTTACACAAAATTCGTAACAATATTTAGTAGATATCTCGTCTGTAATTTTTTATTAAATATTTTTACGACTTATATATAATTGTGGTAACACACAGGAAGTTATTTCATTTTATCAACTGAAAATAAATTTGAGTTAAATAACAGAAGAATTTTCATTTTATTGATTCTTTAAATGTCAAATGTATTTTTGCTAAAAACACGCATTACATTTTATTCCCACAAAGGAATTGTGGCCGCGGTAGCCGAGTGGTATAGGTATCGGACTGTGGCTTGCTTTGTCACAGGTTCGAGCCCAGTACCACTAAAGACCCGCCGTGTAAAGCGATGCACGTTAAATCTGTCGAGAGCTGAAACGTCTTCCCGTTGGTGTGGTGTGGTAGTTAGGAGAGGGGGTGCCAGCTCAGGTGTCGTCCACGTTTGACCATGGTTCAAAATTACGTGGTCCGTCGCCAAAAGCCCTCGTGTAGCTGAACAGTGCGACGTTAATATTCAATCAATCAATCAACCCACAAAGGAATTTCTGAACTAATTTCGAAAGCAAAAACGGTGCGCTTCTCGTTTTTGGCATGGTTTTGAAATCACGATAATTAGATTTTAGGTGACAAATATATTGTTAAAAGCCCAATATTACAAATTTTACTCGTATGACTATTTGCTGAAAATTCTAAGGTCTACCGACATTTAAAAACGATTGTTTATAAAAAAAACAATAGCATTTGTTTGACACCGCAAAATCAAGATAATGCAGACATTTTATTTATTTATTTATTTATTATTACTTTGTGCTGCGCAATATAAATTTCTACGAACTGGTTAAACGTTCAATGAAGATTATTCTTTGAGCTCTTTGTACCATTAGCATGAGAAAATTCGTTGAAAACGACCCGAATCGTGGCAGAACACCTCATGGGTGCTGCATAAGGATTATCTCTCCTCACAAAGCGATTGTTATTTATGGGCAAAACATATTCACCTGAAGCTTTATATTCACCGGATATGACTTAAACTGTAAATATCGATTGACTTTTCGTTATTTCCATAGTTTAAATAACCTGTTGTTATCACTGTTCTGGATTCTTCGATGGAATAAAATAAAATTTGATAGAGCCTTTTTAAAGAGTTTCACAAAACGACTTTAAAGCATGTTTTGAAGGTTGAAGGAAAGCGGCAGAAATGCATTGAAATTAGAGGAATTTGTTTCGAAGGAGATGTAATAAATTTTATTTGATTAATTTATACATTTTGCTTTATAACAGCATTCTGTGTACTTTCAGATCACCAGTGGTGATCAAATAACACCAGTGGCGTAATGGTGAATTTTAGGTCACTCCCCCGCTGCAAAGTCAATTTAAGCCCCAAGCCGAATCGTTCAAGGTATCTTAAAACCATAGCATAACGTAGGCTTTAGGCCCCCTAGAATCCTGCCGCTTCTATGATGTAGGGGTTGCTGGTGTGTACGTTGACCACTGCACGACACGGTTGAAGAAGCATCGGTCATAAGTTCGCGGCCATGACCACTCTGCTACCGCGGCGGCAGCAAATTGGTAGGATTGCATGAATTCAGATCACTCACAAAAAATCTGAACTTATTTTCTTCGTATGCATATCAGTTTCTGAGATAGTGATTACTCAAAAAATACGCTGATTAAAGTGGCGCGTCTAGGAACAATTTTAATGTGACCTCTAATGCGAAAAAAAATGCATAAGAAGGGGAGGGGGGAGTATAATTAACGCTTAAACAAACCAAAAAACTCAATGTCTTTCGCTTAAAAACGAAAATTTGCTCTGAAAACAGATGTTTTTATCTCGTCATTGACAGCAGGACGTAGTTGTCATAGGAACAACTTCAGCAACGACTGAGAACTGCTGATAAATATAGTTTTTTCTTTAACTTCCGCTCAAAACTGTTGACGTTTTTTATCATTATTACTGGTGTTTTTCTCACGAATGCAAATAATTTTTGCGAAGGCTTATTAGATATAATTTTAAAATCATGCACTGTACACGCTTGTATATCGCTACTGTATTTTTTCTTCTACTTATCGACATTTCTTTTTCTCTAAGATTTGGATGTAAAGATGAAAGCGGCCAAGACGTAGATTGGTAATGAATATATTATTATGAATAAAGTCAAAATATTTTAAAATTAGTCTTAAAATGTTAGAAGATTACATCAGATGTAATAATTGGCTATGGATTCATATTTTTAATTTTAATACACTGGATTTTTTTCGCTTACAATTTTAATTTTTAAGAAAAGTTTGTCTTATTTTGCTAAATAATGAATACATAAGCATTTGTATTTTTATTTCATTATTTCTTTACATTTAATACTTGTTTTAATGATGTAAAAAAGTTTGAAATGTTAATTTTTTTGAATGTATTAATGAACATTTATTTTAATATAATTAAATTAAATGAGATTTAACAAATTTTCTGGTAAATATTTTTAAAAAAAAAAAGAAATTACAAAAATTAAATTTACACTTTTTAAAGATAAGGATAGTTTCAAGTTAAATTGACAAGTACTTTGTGTATTTAATGCTTGTGAACTAAAAACAGAAAATGAAATCATATTGAGTTGAAAGTTCTTATATTAAGAAAATAATTATTTATTAAAAAAGAAAAACTCTTCAGAAACAGAAATACAGCCAATTCAAGTAATTTGTTTCTTGAATTTATTTTAGTTTCACTGTTTATCTTTTGATGCATGAACTATTTTTTATTATTGAAAATAAAATATTTCAGCTATATATTTATTTGTGTTCAAGAAATTGAATCTTGTTTTGTGTTTGTTTGATTTTGGTATCTATTTTTTTCAGTTCAGGAAATAATAATAATTATTTTTTAAAATATGTTATGCTCTCAATATATTCATGAGGATATATTAAATTACAATACATAAAAAAATTATCATAAACATTTTTCAATTTTATTTATTTTCTGATGAGATTCATTTGAATTTCTTCTCAACTGAAGTAAAAATGCATATAATTCTCATGTAATTTCTGTTTACTAAAGTATCAAATGAAAGAAAATGAGATTAAAACATTTGTTTATTACTTTTTTCTTTTTTTAAAAAAAGGAGGGGCAAAACTAGAAAAAGTGAACAAACCAAAAAAAAAATGTCTGAAATCTCTTTCTAGACTTTTTATAATAATTTTTATGATTTCATGTATAAAATTTGTGCTGAATAACTTAAAAATTATTTTTAAAAACTTTGTTTTATTGCTTTTCAGCATGTATTTTCTAAATTTTAAAATAATTGTGCACATATTATATATACATGATCAATATTCATGTGCTAAAGAAATTTGGAAATCTGAAATATCTCTTATTCACACATTCAAGTTTTTTTAATTTCAAAATTTAAGATTTTAAGGTGGAAATTTAAAATAAAATTGGTTTGATGTATTGATTAGTGAGAGAGAGAAAACATATATCTGGTATATTCTTTTGCATAATGTTAATCTAAAAAGAATGCTTTATTTATGTTTATTTTAAAAGAAAACTGTCTGTGTACTACAGAGTAAAAAAGGGGGGAAATTCTCTAATACTTTTGAATTTACAGGAAATTTTTTTTAAAGAAACAGACCAAAACTGAAGATTTGAAAAATAAAATTTGGCTTTTCAAATTGAAATCTAATTTTCACAAACCATTAAGTTTATTTTTAATACTGTATATACAAATTTTTTGTACTTGCATATTATACTGTCAACCAGTTTCATTAAATCAAAAGATGGGCCAAAGGCATAATATATAGCCAATTGTGGAAAACCTGTGCCATACATCTTACAAAACAATAAATATGATGGCAGTTTTTTGAATTGGTGACATCATTTTACTTGGTAAAATTGGTTTATACATGTACTACATTTTTTTTAACCATTTTATTTTATTTCGTTTTAAAAATGTTTTTTTTACTGCACAAGATGAACTTGTTAGCTTACTGACAAATTTTAATGCATTGTCATTTTAATATTATCTGTTTGTCAATGTTTTGTATTCGAATATTTACCAAATATTTTATATTGTATCCAAAATAAAAATTCTTGTTTATTTTAGGTATGTTAATTATAAAATACCTAAACTCGAAAAAGGATTTGATGGAACTCATCTGGCAGATGGTTCAGGATATGCTTATATTTCATCTTCTAGACAAGGGAATTGGAGACTCTCATCACACAGCATAACTTCAGAATCATCTATGCTTTCAAAAACAATGCAACAAGTGTTTGACAATAAAAGGGTGAATATTTTTTGAAATTTTATGGTTTAGGTAATGATTGATTTTCTAATTCATAGAAAATAATATGTAAAGTTTAGCTCAATTCATTGGTAAATTATTATCAATGTTAGTTATGACTCTAAAAGTATTTATGATACTTAAAGTTGTTTTTGTTTAATGTATACCATCATAGGAATCTATTGATTTAATTGAGAAATTATTTAGATTTTTGTATACTTATAATTCTGAATAAATTTGTTCAATAAACTAAAATATTTTAGCTGTAAAAAATAGGATAAATAATCATATATATATATATATATATATATATATATATATATATATATATATATATATATATATATATATATATATATATATTTCCCACTATCTGTTTGATTCTTTTATCTTCAGTGTTCAAATTGTTTCTGTGCCTCTAGCAGAGATTATTGAAACTGTATATATGTTCATAGAGAAAGAAAAAAAAGAGATGAAAAACAAATTTTTTAGGAAATCAAAAATATGAAAATTAATAGAATCTCAAAATACAAAATCCCAATTCAAAAACTCAGTGGGGAACATAACAATAAAATGAAGTTATAAAAATTAGTTCAAAAATTTATAAATTAACCACGTACAACCTTGACTTTAAGACCAAAAAGGCAGGCCTTACCAAAAGTGCCAACCTTTTCCATATTGCAACTTGGTAAGCTAAAATAAAAGTATCCAAATTCATAAAAATCACAACATTTTAAAAGTTAAGATTTCAAAAATTAAGATATTTCCCGCTGTATTTAAAAAAATATTAAGACGCAAAAAATATTAAAACACTAAAATAGCTTGTAAACTGTTGCAGAAGCAAAACTAAGTTTAAATTTTGGAAAAAAGAAATATAAATATATATATTTTTTTTTACAATAAAAATTATATTTTTAATCAATATTGCAAAACTATCTATACTTTATAGTATTTTTTTTAGAGAGAATGTCTATTTCTGATACAAATTTGTGATATTTTCATGCAATTTCCTTTGGTGAAATTCAAGTAGAAAAAAATGTTGTTATATAGTGGAATCATATGGTTTTAGTATTTCACTTGTGAGTTTTGTGTATAAATCATGCAATTAAATTTTTAGATGAAAATAATTGGATGTGTAAAAATACTTAACCCTCCCACACTTTATAGTTGACTATTTACTTGAAATTATGCATAATTAGGTTTTGAAAAAGGAAGAGAAAAAAATATTATAGGGAAAAAATAATTTTTGAAAGTACGTTTTTAGAATAAAATTGCATAGTGGTATAACTGAGAATATAAGGGTCCCTGCAAAGTTAGGTTTTGGTCCTAAAGCCCAGATACGTTCTTGGATCTGGTCAGTCTTTGGGTCTCACTGCAATGCGGGGGTCGCAGGGGTGTATATACTATTGCACTGACTTTATGCATTATTCTTGAAACTGCATTGGGGGGCAAATTTTGTGGGAGTTAGGTCTTTCAATAGAATCACAAAAACGATAACTACTTCATTTTTTCAATGAAGCTTTTGGAACTTGCTTATTATCACAACCATATTAGCAACATTATTTGAACGGAAGCACATGTTTGTCAATTCAGTGCATATGACGCATGCAAAATCAGAGTTGCCAACTTGGTGAGTTACTTTTAATGTTGGCATTGTTGTGGTAGTGCGTAAGTACCAAGCTTATTATGAAATACATACTCTCCAGCACAAGTCTATATATTAAATTCATACTTTTCTGTGACCTGATGGTCTGCAAAAAACATAAGTGTTTTTCTTATATGCAATGTGTTAAATAATTCAAATGTCCAAATCTTACTCTTTCAAATCTTTTTTTCTTTTTTATTATGAATAAAAGTCCCTTTATAATTGTATTAAATCTGTTTATTATTTTAGTTTATTTATTTTTGTTACTATCTTATTTTTCCCATGCTATAAATTATTCAAATTTCTTATGTAAATTTTTATTGAAGAATATAAATATTGCTGAGATAATTCCTAGATTTTCAAATTTCTAAGTTTTCATTACTTCATAAGAGAGATTTCAAATAAATTACTTGTATTTAAACATTTTAAATACATATTAATGACTGATTTTGTGTAATATTTACTTGCAGTAAGCTGTTTTCTAGTGTATGAATATGTGGTTAATGATTTCTAAAAGTATTTTTCAAAATTTTTTATTATAATTTAAACTTTTTAAAAAAAAATTCAATTCTTAATGTTTTGATTGATATTTGTATGTGTGTGTGTGATATTTTTAATTAAATCATATTCAAAATATTTGAAAATGGGCGTGGCATTTATTATTTTCTTGATTGTTAATAATTTAAGATAGAGTTAGTATTTTTAGAAAGCTTGTGCATTTCAGGAAGCAACATATTTGTTTTATAATGATGAACCTCCTGAAGGTTTCCCTGGAACTGCTAATGGCCATTTAAAAGGTAGACTGAGTTCTTATCATGGAATTTTATTTATTTATTTTTAAAATACTAATTTCACCCCTTTTTGTATTTTAGGAGTTGTTGCATTTACCGGTAAATCTGGATTTTGGTTGATTCATAGTATTCCAAAATTTAGTGGTGTAAATGAATACAATTATCCAAGCAATGCCTTGGTCAATGGACAAAGTATACTATGTGTAACATTCAATACAACTTCTTTGAATGAAATCTGTAAGTTTTACTGTTTGCTGTTTAATAATTATATTAAATTTAATTATATATCTTAATAGTCTAGGTTGGCTTATATTAAATACATGGGATATCAATATTGATTGTTTTAATTTAAATTTTACAGCAAATTTAAAAATTTTAAAATTATGGAGAAATTGTCTTTTTTCAGTTATTTTATTTAAAACTGTCAGAAGTATTTTTGTTTTTAACATTATATTTTATAATAGTGTGTAATAATATTTATTGATTTTCTATAAGCAATATACATATATTTTTTAAATTTCAAAGTAACCTTTCTAGAATCTGGTACAATTATATTCATAATAATTTTAACCCTATAAAATTATTGATGCAAAATTTATTTTTAAATTTTTAATTGTTTCTTTTTTAAAATTTTACCATTGTTTCTTTAGAAACATTTTCTTTCTTATCTTTACTTTTTTTTTTCTTTCAGGTAACCAGTTACTGTACTGCAGCCCTAAAATTTATGAGCATAAACTTAATGACGATGTTGCCCCTTTCTTAGACAACAAAACTAAAACTTTGTTTTCTGGTAAACCAGCTTTTAATAGGAGGCCACCATTTAAGAGGGTATCACCCTTAAAAAGTTCTGGGAAACAAATGTTTATTAGTATTGCAAAAGATGGCCAGTTAAAAGATGGTAATTTTCTTTATTATTATAAAAAAATAAAGATAAAAATGAAATGAACTCAACTATATTTGTGTGGGACATTCCGAAAGTTAAATTTCATCATTTTTTTAAAGATAGGACACTAGATATGAAATGAGAAAATTATAAGAAACTATATTTGATGCTAATTAAGCAATAGAAGGAATGTCACTGTCAAAAGAATGACACATGTGCCAAGCACCAAAGAGGAGAGAGTAATAGCAGAATGGCATGCCTGAGGTAATTCGAGTACAAATCATGATGGCAGATAGATGTGTGCTGGCAGTGTGATCACCAGTGAAAGTGCTTGCTGTTATCTGGTATAAATGGGCATATGGGACTAGTGTGTTCATCATCAATGAATGCCTATAGACCATGTATGGTGTAGGGATCATGTCTCATTAAATGATTGGTTATTGGTGTTCAATGAAGGAAGGCAGAATGTGGAGAATGAAAGCTAAAATAAGTGTCGCTTTGGATTCACAAATGAAAACAAAATTGCTAGAATATTGGGTGGTGTATCTCAAGGACATGGATGCTTCCAAGTTCATCTGTGAAGAAAAATCCTTACAAAATAGTGCTGAGATGGGTAAGGCTGTACAACATTTCCTTGCATCACAAAGCACCAAATTTTATCAGAGGGGTCTCTTCCAACAGTTTGCATGTGATAATAAATGTTTAAATGCCGGTGGTGACTATGTCGAAAACTCATGCAAGATGTATCGTTCATGATGTCATGAATCAGTTTTGTTTGGCAGTAACTTCTCCGCATGTAAAAAAATGATGAAACTGACTTTCGAAATATCTCTTATAGTTTCAGAAAATGTGGGATTAATGATATATTAAATGTGGAATTTAATGATATATCTTAAATATAGTTGTTATCTCAATTGATTGAAATTCATATTATGTGTCAAATATTTTCTATTCATTTTATCTTGTTATTTCAATCTTCACAGATGTGTACAGTAGTGTTATTGCTCCTGAGTTAAGGGTTTCTTTAGCAACTGAAACATGGCGTAGAGGTAGTGGTACATTCTTACCACCTGATTGTGATTCCAATTATACTGTGATTGATATTTCCCAAATCAATATGAAAGTGAAGGATGGAAATACGAATAAAAATCTTATTTTCTCATCAACTGAAGATCACAGCAAATGGGCAGTATCTACATTGTCCTCTCGAAAATGGATTTGTGTAGGAGATATGAATAGAATGGTATAAGACCTTTGTATTACATTCTGACTAAAAGTTTAAGACTGGAAATAATTGTAACTGAAATTGCTTTTTATGTATTTGTTTTATAAATGATATAACATTATTTTTTGAACTGATTTCTAAGTTTAATTCAATAAAGGATTTTTCTTAAGTTTTAAAATATTTATTATAAATGGGAAGCAAATTAGGGGTGATTATCTAATTGTGAAAAAAATGTAATGTAAAACGAAAGAATTTTTTTTATTCATTTCTTATATTTTGTTAGAACTACACCGACATAAAATCTTTTTCAAACTTACCAAATTTGCAAACATAAAAGTTTCCTTTGTGTACATGAACAAGTGTAAAAATGACAAAAACATTAAACATTTATGCATATAAAATAGTTTATTACAGCTGTTTTTTATTTTAACAAATGATTTAATTAATATAACGCAGTAAAGCAATTTATATACATACTCATTGATGCATTTTGCATACATATTCAGTTCATACATTATATATTCATGAATGAATATTATATATGTATGAATGTACATTCGTATATCACATTAATGTACATTCACACATATTATAATTTATTATAATACTTTTCCTTAAAACGTTGCATTCATTATAACAATTTTTCAGTAGAAAATTTGCCATGAATTCAGTGGCATAATGGAGAACATTTGCCCCCCCCTGCAAAGTCAGGTTTGGGGTCCCCACATTGAAATTTACAAAGGTTAGGTACTTGCGACAGTCAGGCTTTGCACCCCTTAGAACCGTGGTCCCCCTGCTTATTTTTTTTTTAAGTGCAGAATATAAAATACTTCTGCTCAGTTGAAAATTTCTTTAACTATAAAGACATCATAAAAATTAGAATTCAATCATTTTTACATATTTTAATATATATCAATTTCTTAAATATATCTATTACGTTTTCATCGGTAGACTATTTTATAACCTTATATAGATGTGCATGTTTTGTATGTATCCATGTATGAATAAAAAAATTATTGATTTTACTTTATTCCTTGTTTGCATTACTTTTCATTTGTTTTTCATTTTTGTGTTACAGGCTTCTCAAGCAAACCGAGGAGGGGGAGCACTATGCTTCCAGTCATCTCGTGTTCAAACTGCGTATCGGTCTCTTATATCTGATTCTGACCATTGCCCTGCTTAATGCACCTATCAAAAAATGCATGCATTTAAAATCAATTTTTTATTTGGTTACTCATGCATGGTTGTTACTGCATGTATATATTTATATTTTTTGTTGTTCCAAATGAATTTGGATTTTTTTTTTAAAATCTGACTTATAAATCTCAATTTTTTTATAATACTTAAGTTGATAAGTACAAAATATCATATATATATTGTTATGAACTATTATTTATTATATTATTGTAGAACAAGATGATTCAATGCATATTTCTAACAATTCGAATTCTTTCAGATTTTACTTGACACTTTATATAGTAAAACAAATGAGACAGTATTTTTAATAATGCCCTAGTTTTTAAAATTTTTTGATATTTCTTATTTAGAAATAAGCACAGAAAACTTCTTAATTCTATTAATTTTTTTTTCTGTATATCATAAATTCATGACAGACATTAGTAGAATAATCTTTTAATTATTGTAAACTATATAGTATTTGACAATTATATAATTAAAGCTATACAAAGTGATTTTGTTTCAATAATTAATGCTCAGTTCTCAGTTCTTCCTTTGTAAATTTTATTTTAATTTCTAAAAATATTCATTTAAAAATTCTGTTATATATATATATTTTTAATTATAGTATTTTCTTAAAATGTTTCATAATAAATTTGTTGAATAATTGAGTTATCTTAAATATGCTTGCTTTAATAATAGATATTTATAGACTCTTTTTATTATGTTGAATTGCATTGTCTCTTTAATTTAAAATGAGTGTTTATTTAGTTTGTGTGAATCTTTTTTTGATGATAGCAAAGTTAGAAAGAATCTCACTAAAAATAAATTAGAAACAGCTACCTGTACTGTGGTAGCACTGGTGTATTCTACTTTTGTATATAATTTCTAACTTTATATATGCATATATATATGTAACATCACAAATCATAATTTATATTTATAATTACTTTCCTTTTTCATCTAGTCTTTGGATTGTTAAATTACTTAATTTTGAAAGTACTATTTCATGTCAGTACAAAATCATATTGTTACATGGAATTTTTTTGTATACACTTTGACTTATTGTTTGTAACATTGTTTTGAATAAACTTTATTAAGGAGATGAAAATTCTGTCTTTGTAATTTTTTTAAGTATAAATACATTTTGTAATTTTTTTAAGTATAAATACATTTTTTCTATCAATAATAATTATCAAAATTTAGAGTGTACTAATTCAGACTCTAGTCTAGAATACTGTTTGAATTTATGATTGAGGTTTTTATACATTATAGAAGTTTTGAAGCAATGTAGAATTAAATATTGTTTTAATACTTTTAAAAGGGAACCAGAATAAATTTATATTTTACATGATCACTTGATGCTTTCTGAACTCAGGTGCATATTGTATCTTTTCATTTTTTTTCTATCAATTTTTTTTATTTGAAATATGAGGTATGCCAACTTATTGAGGATGAATTATTATAGAACACTTTTAATAACAATTTGCTCTTCTTGAATAAATATTTTATTCATGTTTTGGCAGATTTTATTGAGTATATGAAATTTCATACTTGTTAATATTAAATTTTAAGCATTAATTAAATTAATCTTATTGAAATAACTTGCTAATTTTACAAACTTTTATCAATTTACAGTTATTTTCATATCAGTATATTCAAGAACATGATTAATATTTTCAAAGTGATTCACATATATCTGCATAATTTATCTATATGCATTATATTTCTTTTTATATTTATTTTGGAGCTGATAAGTTACATTGAGCAATTTTTTTGCTTTTCTGTGTCACTTTTATTAATTTTTTAATTATAATTTGATTACACAAAATGCTATTGCGTTTCTTATGACTGCTACAATGAACACAATATTACACTTGAAAAAATTATGTCATTAAAAACACTTGCCCTGGAATTATAGATGTTAAGTAATTAATTCAGTAGTTTTCCAGGTTTCTTAAATTTTCCTTTCTTTTTTTTTGTCAAGTTGCATTTAATGAAGATAGTCTTTTTAGATAAAAATAACATGGAAAAATCTATTTTGTTATAGGATTTTTGAGTAATATACATAAAATTTTGAAATTGGTATAGAAAAGAAAAACACATGTTTAAAAATATTTTTAAGAATCTATTCATAAATATTTTTACTAATAAAAAAAATGAAGAATTTTTTTATAGAAAATACATGATATTTTTTTCAGTAAATAAAAACAAAATTTAATTAATGGATAAAGCAAGAAGTAATTATAAGTAAATTAGAGAAAATTAAAATTGTAACTTTTTTTTTATTATTGATATGCTCCCAGAATACTTTGGAGTCAAATATCATGAAGAATGTCATTCTATATCATGAATGCAACTTGTGTTGGAATCCTGGTTCTTTTTAATGGAATCCAATCTCTAATTAACAATCTAATCTACATTTTAAAGTAATTGTCTACTATATAAATAATACTCTACAGAAGGTTGTTCAAGAAGCAAATTGCCTAAACTAAGTGACAGCATTGTATTTTGAAGCAGTTATTTAAAATGTTATGTAAGTGAAGTAAAAGTACGAATTCTGCAAAAGAAATACGGGCATGATTTTTTACACTACATTTACTGTCTGTAATTTGTTGTCAAAAACAAATTTAAAAATTACTATACAATGTTTTACTTGTGTGGATTATGCAATAAATTATTTAAATTTTGTTTCTATCTTCTGTCAGTATGCATTTTGTTACTTTCTTTTATTTTGAAGACAATTGTTTTTAAAAGCAGTTATTAACTTTAATTAGAATCTCAATAATTACTCTTGTGTATGTATGCACAAAATAATACAGAAAGTTGTAAACTATATTAAGCAAGCAAAGTTATAAAAAAAGATAAATGCTTTATAAGATATAAAAATCATCTATGAATGATAACTTTAGAATTCAGATAACTTCTTGGAAAAAATAAAAGAGAGTTTGGGTACAATTTGATTGCTCATGGGGTTTATAATTCAGAAATTTCATAAATAATATAAAAAATATAAATAGATAAAGAAAATTAGCACATTTAACATACGAAATATTTTCCCCATTTTTGAGTTGCATATTAGCAGCTAAGCCTTTGTAGACACAAGTCCCCAAATGTATGAGCCATTGCATTGTGGCACCATCTAGTGGAGGAAATGACTCGCTACTGAATTTGGATGTTTGAATAAATTCTAATTCAAGCTCTCGTTGGATGCTAAGCATTATCGTGACTTAATTTTTCCGAGAGAACCAAAGCCAAATTGATATCCAAGGGATCTTTTACATGCCACATAATCATATATGACATGCATGCCAATTATTTTCGCATCCAGAAAATCTAGTGACTCCATCTGGAATCAAACCCGCAACCTTAGACTTACAAAGCGTGCTCGCTACCTATAAGCCACTGAGCCAAATTTACTATACTGAATGTGAGATGTCTTTTTTTTACTTGTCTGCATAATCATGAAAAATACCTCACAATCATAAATGAATTAAATTTGATACAAGTAATATAAAAAAAAATTGAGTCAATTCCTACTTAGGTCAACAAAGAAAATTTTTATTTTATTTACTTTTTATTAAATAGTTATAATTTATATAAATATGTATATTCATATGACAGAATCACAATATTAAGTGACAAAATAGAAAGCGATTTTCCTTAAAGTATTCCATTTTCCTTTCTGTGTATGGTGTTGGTCCATTTTTTGTTACTATTTATTCATTAATTAAAATTAATTATTCTAATAAAATAGTGTAGTAAACAAGAAATCATAGTCTCAGAAATTAGGCCATCCCAGGTGGGATTCAAACCCACGACCTTTGGATTAGAAGTCCAATGCACTATCCATTGCATTACAAGAACACAACGAACGATTTTTCTTTCTATACATTCTGTTGGACTATTATTTTTGTTTATTACTATTTATTCATTTTTTAATTTTATTAATGAATTAGTACTTGAAAAAACTATAAGCATCAAATGTCATCCACTAGAAGTATAAAAAAATGTATTTGAACTTGAATGGATGAATAGAAAGTATTTTAGTGAAAATTTGATCAAGATATATATATATATATATATATATATATATATATATATATATATATATATATATATATATATATATATATACAGGGTGTCCCCGAATGCCGTGTACAAACTTGGAGGGGTGGTAGAGAACATCGTGAGGAACCAAAATTACATAGGAAAGCATGGGCGGAAACTTAACCCTAACGAGATAAAGAGACACAAAGACAGTAACGCCACAACACAAAATGTACTGTAAAACGCTTTATTAAATAAAAAACCAATAATAAATAAAAAGTATGACGTGAAAGCATCAGAGGAAGTGTTCGAAATTGCAAACATTGGCATGTTTGCACGCATGGCACCGACGCGACATGGATTGCCGAACGTCTTCGAAAACACCGGGCATTTCACTGATCCTAGCAGCAGCGATGGATATCCGTGCGACCAGGTCCATTTCGGAAGCGACAGGCGTGTCGTACACGAGGCCCTTCATAGCACCCCAGAGAAAAAAATCCAGAGGGAATAAATCTGGGAATCTAGGAGGCCAAGCGACGGGACCACCACGCCCAATCCATCTGTTTGGAAATGTCCGGTCTAAATGCTCACGAACATGTCTTGCATTATGAGATGGCGCTCCGTCCTGTTGAAACCACATGCTGCGCCGAATAGGTGCGGGGACATCGGTAAGCAGTTCTGGAAGTACCTCCTGTAGAAAGACGAGATACTTGTGAGAGTCCAGTCGAGGCGGTAAGATGAATGGGCCGAGTAAACTGTCACCCACGATACCCGCCCACACATTAACAGTGAAGCGTTGTTGCATGGCTCGTGGTCGGGTGCTATGTGGGTTATTTAAGGCCCACATGTGTGCATTGTGCGTATTGAACACACCTTCACGTGAAAAGGTTGCTTCATCACAGAACAACACGGAACTGGCAAAGTGCATGTCTGCAGCAATTTGGTTAAGAAACCACTGTGCAAACGTGACACGTCGTGGGGGATCATCTGGCTGTAATGACTGCACTCTCTGTACATGAAAAGGATGCAAGGCTGCACCCTGCAGTACACGATGAATAGTTGTTGGAGATCTTCCGGTTGAAGCAGCAAGTGCCCGTACACTAGTGCCGGGAGTTTGGTCCACAGCATGCAACACACTTTCTTCGAATATGGGTGTTCGCGCTATTCGCCGCCGTCCAGTACCTTCAATCGTAGCTCTGAAGGATCCACGTTCTACCAGGTTTTGATGCACCCGAGCAAGCGTTTGATGATTCGGTTGCCGCCTCGTTGGATACCTTTCCCTGTACAACCGAACAGCAGCAAGTCCATTTCCGTCAGCCAGGCCGTAGATAAAATGGATATCCTCCAACTCTGAGTTCGTAAAACGATGCATGTTCATTGCACGCTGTCCGTGTCTGAAATGAAGAAACCACATTTCCTACCTTGCGAGCTCGCGTACAGCGCCACCTATCGCTTTTGGCCCATGCTTTCCTATGTAATTTTGGCTCCACACGATGTTCTCTACCACCCCTCCAAGTTTGTACACAGCATTCCGGGGCACCCTATATATATATATAGTATAATAAAATTAAATAAAATACCAAGTGAAAAAGTTGTAAAATCTACAATGCCAAAGAAGAAAGAAATTGAAGTTCAAGAGACACAACAAATGTAGATACAAAAAGTCTTTGGACTAAAATGGAGACCTATTATGATTTCTAGAGCTGTCTCTGAATTAGGGCAGCGATTTAGGGTTAAACAATGCTTTATGGATCAATTTTCGTAGTGACCCCACTCCGGGATGGGTAAAAAGTTACTAGTGAAAGATGTGTAAACTTATTTAATTTCACATTTGATTAAATAATTTCGCAGTGAACTCTTAAGTTTCAACATAAAAGAAAACTGACATTAAGCATGCAGAGTATAAAATAAGAAAGTAAGATACAATAAATGAAATACCAAATTTTCACACCCAATATTATTCATATTTTTCAAATTCAATCCAAATGCCGCCTTTAGAATTGGCCGCCCCGGGGCAGGAGTCCGGCCCTAGAGCCACCCCTGATCAATTAATCTCTCAAACAAATTATACCAATGCTTTTGAGATTCAAGAGAATTCGCCTTTTGTTTTCTCGGTCTAATATTTTTCCGTGCTTTATCCCCTTCTCTAATGTTATCCATTAGAACATATAGGCCATATGTTCTTTAGTATTCTCCCGCCTGTGTAAAATACAATACTTAAGTGTTTCCAATTACAGCACCCGTCCTGCACCATTTGAATTTGTGAATTGTCAAATAGTCTGCAAGGAAAACAGAAAACTTTATTTTTAGAACTTGAATAAACCAACCAGCGACAACATTGAGTTTCACCGTTATTTAGTATTTGTGAGAAATGAAAATTTAAAAAAAAAGTGTCTATGATCATCATCTTTAGGACAATATTCATCTCTGTTATTTAACTGCTATGCGCGGGATCGCTTTGAACTACATCATGACCGGTGAGTATTTGTCATGGGAAACGTACACAATCCTGGGACAAAACTGGAAAATGTGTGTGCTTGTTTCACAATCTCACTGACATCTGTGTTCACAGCCGAAGAAATAATATCAATTTCTCCTTCTAAATTATGATTTATATCACTCAACGTGAACCCAGAAATCTAGCGTCAGATTAAGATTGACTGTTATAGATACTATTTCTATTTCTGATTTTCATCGTTCAGTATCAATAGTCAGTGCATCTGAATAACTTCCAAATTCAACGGAGACTCAGATACGGATAAATGTTGTTGAGAAGTCGAAGGAACCGATTAATTTGATTTTGTACTGCCAGATTCAGTCTGACGGAGAAATCTGAACTTTAAACCTGGTTGGATACCGCTCTTACCGCTTTTCTTTTTTCTGCACCAGGTTTCCATTTTCTCCCTTTATCTCTCTTAGTGCCTAAGCCTGACATGATTGATAAATTATGAAAAATGCCCAGTACTACTATTATTTATTCTCACATCAAATACTTTTAAAATTCATATGATATAGAAACATGAAGCGAGACAGCGTCTGCATGCGATGCTTTAATTGGCTGTCTATTGATGGGAAGTCCCGAGCTATGCCCCGTCTCTGATCGGGGATTCCCCGCGATAACAGTTTAACTCCAACTAATGTTGCTATACTAAATATGAGCGGAAACGACAAAGTTGAGAAATTTTATTAAAAGATAATGGAAAACAATATTTTCACGAATTATTTATTCATATGCTTTCATGCACCGATAAATAGAATGTCTTTTTTTAAAAAGTTGAAAAAACAATTTTTCGATATCTTATGGCGAAAAACAGAAAGAGTTGAGAATTGTCTAGTTTATCAATTTAAAAACCCAGTAGGAATTGGAAAAAGAGGGAAGAGAGCAGTGGCGTACATAAGGTGAAGATAGATTTTTAATTTTTATCAAAAAGATTATACCTCGGCGCTTTCATCTATGTATGTGTTTTTCATAATATAATCCCTTTTCCTATAAGAGAGGTCTGTATACGCTAATAGTAAGGAATTATATGTAATTTTACGCAACTAATTTTGTATTATTTGGGAATCTTAATTTCTGCATTTGAAAATTTAAAATAGAAGTAAAAATTTTGAAATATTTTCCTTTAATTCGTCACCCCCTCCAAGTACTTAAAAAGTCTGTCGAACCTCGATTTTGAATGAAGCCCAAACAAGACTTCTTTGCTTATCAAAGAAGTAGCTTTGTCTGGAAGTTTATATTGATGAAGTGTTAATGATATGTACTGGTGTCAGAATCGTAGCCACCGCCGTATCAATGATACGGGGCCCCCAAATGGGGATGGGAAATATGTGCAAGCATAGAATCTTAAAATGTCGAGGAGCCTCCAAAAATAGCCCCAAAGGAATTTTGATACAGGGCCCACTCAAGACTAGCAGCAACTCCAGTGACTGCTGGATAAATGTATGTCAAAGTGCTATTGCTTTGAAATAAAAAAAATAATGTTCATTTTGCTCAGTTTTCAATACTGATTTTCCCCCCTTAATTTGTGTGTGTGATCTAATATATTGCTACAACTTATAATTGATCAAGAACAGCGTTTCTCAAACTGTGGGGCATGCCCCCTTTGGGGGGCATGGCAACTCTTCAAGGGGGACGCGAGCACATTGAAAAGTCAAACAAAGGATAATTTAAAAAATTATTAATTTACTGAAAGTAGACAAACAAAATACATTTTGACATAATAAAAAATAAAATAAACATTTACACTGATATATTATATTTATAAATGTATCTGTGCTACACAATGTATTTTATAATTAATTTAACAATCCTAATTTAAGAAAAAGTTTATTATTTACCAGTGACCCCATGGGCTTATCATTTATGTAATTTAAAACAAAAATTAACCTTTATCTTAATAATTAGTCCTGTTTATAATGTTTCCCATAATTTCCAATTAAAAGTTAAGTGATTCGCTTCCTAATGCCAACCGTTTTCCACGTAGGCACGCGTATGTGATGTATTGGGGGAGGAATAAAGAAGAGCAAATAATCTGAAATAAGTAAATCCTTCGCAAACACTGTCAAGGTCTTTTTATTGCATTCCAAAGCCTTCGGTATAATTTTATGAATAGCACTGCACAGAAAAGATCGTACTGTGGAAAGACGTATATATACGTCCAAGGAAATAAACGCTTAGGATTAGCGAGGCGTTTATATACGGGGGGGGCTTAAGAGATTAAAACCGTTTCACACTTTTAAGGTAAAAGAATAGTATTATTGAATTCAATACATAGTTATTGTATGAGGAGTGGGGTGCGATGACCTCTTCTTTGACCTCGGTAGGTCAAAGAAACAGACTCGTGGCTGGCATGTCATGAGTTCGAGTTTAGTACCGCTGAAGACCCGCCATGCAGAGGGGACAGTCCCCTCTGCATGGCGGTTAGTGTGGTGTGAAAGTAAAGAGGTATTGTCCTCTTCAATTGACCATGGTTCAAAATTACGAGGTCTGTCACCTCAAAATTACGAATGACTAAACAGGGTGACATCAATAATAACTCGCTTACTCACTCGTCCAGTCTATCACGCTACTGAAGGCGCTAGGAGAGAAGCTGGTGCACGTTGTAGTGGTGATGTAGCTTGGAGAGGGGAGTGCAGGCTCAGGGGTCTCCCTCGTCACTTGACCAAAAGGCTCAAAATTTACGAGGTCTGTCCCCAATAGCCCTCGTACGTTAATAAACGCTCACTCACCCTGGATATAAGTGAAATTGTTAATAAATCAATTACAATCACACAGCGGAAGTTAATAGCTTTTTAATTACTTATTGTTCTTTGTGGAAGAATTAGAAAAGAAATTTCATAACGGAGAATTCAAAGTGTTACTGATTGCAAAACGTAAATTTCAATTACGCGCTTGAGAATTTTTTTTTTTTTTTACAAAGTAAAGAATGAAATATTTAATTTAGAACTTTTTAATTAAAAAAAATTAGATGAATTGAACCTTGACTTACAAATGAAAAGAAATGGAATGAATTACATAAATTCTTCGTGGCTGAGATATTTCATGTTTTTCTCATCAATTACTAATTACTTTCTTTATGAAGCTAAAGGGTGTTTTTTTAGAGGTATAGAACTTTAAATTGCAATAAAACAACGATGTATTATTCGATTGACATGAATTTTTTTTATTCGAAAGATAATCTTGTGGCATTACATTTTAAATATGATTTCTGGCATATGACTGCCACGGCTGGCTCGGATGTAGTCCAATCTGGATGTCCAATTTTCGATGACTTTTTCCAACATTTGTGGCCGTATATCGGCAATAACACGGCGAATGTTGTCTTCCAAATGGTCAAGCGTTTGTGGCTTATCCGCATAGACCAATGACTTTACATAGCCCCACAGAAAATAGTCTAGCGGTGTTAAATCACAAGATATGGAGGCCAATTGGTCCAAAACGTGAAATGAGGCGGTCACCCAACGTGTCTTTCAATAAATCGATTGTGGCACGAGCTGTGTGACATGTTGCGCCGTCTTGTTGGAACCACAGCTCCTGGACATTAGATTGTTCAATTCAGGAATGAAAAAGTTAGTAATCATGGCTCTATACCGATCACCATTGACTGTAACGTTGTGGCCTTCATCGTTTTTGAAGAAGGATTCCACCAGCCCATAAAGCGCACCAAACAGTCAGTTTTTCTGGAAGTAACGGTGTTTCGACATACACTTGTGGATTAGCTTCACTCCAAATGCGGCAGTTTTGTTTGTTGACGTAGCCATTCAACCAGAAGTGCGCTTCATCGCTAAACAAAATTCACTTATGAAAATCGGGAACAACGGCAATCTCGTTTTGGGCCCATTCGACGAATCTACGTCTTGCTTGATCATATTTAAAATGTAATGCCACAAGATTGTCTTTCGAATAAAAAAAAAATTCATGTCAATCGAATAATATATCGTTGTTTTATTGCAATTTAAAGTTCTATACCTCTAAAAAAAACACCCCATACATCGCCAAACATATTCTTTTGATTTTATCCATTTTCGGGAACAAAAACAAGACAAAATTAATTATTGAATAAACAATTAGCATTAATCAATAAAATTAATTATTAATAACAAATACATAATTAAATTTTGCGTTATATATATATATATAGGATTATAAACAAAAGAAAAAAAATCACGGGCTATAGGGGTGTCCGGTCCCCTAGGACAACCCCTTGTGTGCTCCACTGGGACCAAGTGACTCTTGGTTACTCCAGCATTATAATATCCTAGAAGTTCAAGGAGTAGGAAAGTTAAGTGAGTCACATAGTAACAGATGCAATCCCCGCATCGTGGGAGGGGGGGGGGGCTCAAAGCCTGACTTATGCCAAGGACGCCTTGGGACCCGAATCCTGACTTTGCAGAGGTGCCCTAATGTTCTCCGTTTCGCCACTGATCAGATAGATACAGAACCTGATGTGAATTTTTATTGCTCGACATGCTTTTTGATATTTTATATGAAACATATGTTTCTATAGTATAGGGTGTTTTTTTTAGAGATATAGAACTTTAAAATTGCAATAAAACAACGATGTATTATTCGATTGACATGAATTTTTTTTTATTCGAAAGATAATCTTGTGGCATTACATTTTAAATATGATCAAGCAAGGCGTAGATTCGTCGAATGGGCCCAGAACGAGATTGCCGTTGTTTCTGATTTTCATAAGCGAAATTTGTTTAGCGATGAAACGCATTTCTGGTTGAATGGCTACGTCAACAAACAAAACTGCCGCATTTGGAGTGAAGCTAATGCACAAGTGTATGTCGAAACACCGTTACTTCCAGAAAAACTGACTGTTTGGTGCGCTTTATGGGCTGGTGGAATCATTGGTCCGTACTTCTTCAAAAACGATGAAGGCCACAACGTTACAGTCAATGGTGATCGGTATAGAGCCGTGATTACTAACTTTTTCATTCCTGAATTAAACAATCATGATGTCCAGGAGCTGTGGTTCCAACAAGACGGCGCAACATGTCACACAGCTCGTGCCACAATCGATTTTTTGAAAGACACGTTTGGTGACCGCCTAATTTCACGTTTTGGACCTGTGAATTGGCCTCCAAGATCTTGTGATTTAACACCGCTAGACTATTTTCTGTGGGGCTATGTAAAGTCATTGGTCTATGCGGATAAGCCACAAACGCTTGACCATTTGGAAGACAACATTCGCCGTGTTATTGCCGATATACGGCCACAAATGTTGGAAAAAGTCATCGAAAATTGGACGTCCAGATTGGACTACATCCGAGCCAGCCGTGGCAGTCATATGCCAGAAATCATATTTAAAATGTAATGCCACAAGATTATCTTTCGAATAAAAAAAATTCATGTCAATCGAATAATACATCGTTGTTTTATTGCAATTTAAAGTTCTATACCTCTAAAAAAACACCTTATACATGGTAGTAGCACCGCATGATAAAAGAACTGAATTATTGGTATAAAAACATTACTCAGAACGAGCTAAGGCTGCTTTTGAATGTTTGTGAACCTTTTCAACAAAAACGAATTATGGGGGGAAAGAGGCAATGTGGTCAAGTCTATGTTGTTTCCACATATGATTTCAAGATGTCAAGCAGATCTCATAGATTTTTAGTCTCTTAGTCTCAACCCTGATGTAAATTACAATCTCATTTTAATTTAACAGGATAATTTGATGAAGTTTGTGATTTTAGGACATTTTCAAACAAAAAAAAAGAGCAGAAGAGGTCGCCATGCATTTGTCTCTATATTTTTATTATCCCTTTAAGACCCAACGCGTACGATCGTGTCGGTTAGATATTCTTACACCTTTTTGCTTCAGGAATAGTCGTAAATAAGAAAATCGCGAATCTAACGATTGAACCTGTTTGCAGAAAGTGTAAAGTTAAACTTTTTATCAATAGACGATGGTTGTGGTTCATGTTTTACTTTCAGCTGGCAAATCTGGCTTTGTTTCAAATACACTCATGAACATTGAAAATAGCGACCCAAGAAGAAAGCATCGGATTGAAATGAAATTTAATACACATAATGACACAGATGAGAGATTCACTTGATCTCAAAAACAAGACAATTAAACGAATACAGGGTTTGCAACGACACAAATACTGGGCAACTTCAATAGCGCGTTGGACCACCTCCAGCTGCAATACATGCCGCCACACGGTCCGGCATTGAGTTGATTAGACACCTTATGTTGTCCTGAGGCAGATGGGCCCACAAATCTTGAACAGCGAACTCTAAATCATGTACAGAGTGACACAATGTCATCTGCCGTTTCAGCTGATCCCATTGTGTGCTCTACAGGGCACAAGTCGGGGGAGCGGGCCGGCCATGGAAGAGTCTGAAAATGATGTAGAAAGTCTTGAGCAACTCTTGCTGTATGCAGACGAGCATTATCTTGCTGGAAAATTGCCCCTGGGAGACCATTTAGGAAAGGTCCTACATGGGGCCGAAGAATATCATCAACGTAACGTTGGCCAGTTAAGGTTCCAGATATCACAATTAAAGTGGACCAGCTATCATAGGCTATGCCCCCCCAGACCATTACACCAGCTGTGCGGGCAGTGTGACGTAGAACAGTGTGGGGGGGAATTATACCGCTCACCAGGGCGCCTTCACACCCGTACACGGTTATCATCTGTCCCCAAAACAAACCGAGATTCATCACTAAACACAACCTTTTGCCAATTTGTGACATTCCACATTGAAGTGGCTTGGCACCACTGTAGACGCAGTTGCCAATGTTCCGGTGTTAAAGGGAGTGCATGGAAAGGACGCTTGGATTTAAGATTTGCTTCTGCAAGATGTCTGGAAAATGTTTGAGGAACAATTGATACGCCTACGTCTACTCGTATCGTTGAACGAGTCACTGTGGGGTCCACAAGTGTTTGCCGCACGATCCTTCGATCCTCTCTCCTCGTGGTCTTCCAGGTCGCTCCAGACCCGATTTTCCACGCGTGGGTACCTTCTCGTGTCCACTGCTCCCAACAATTTCTAACGGCACACTCCGAACGATCCACCTGGCCAGCAACACAGCGCGTCGACCAGCCTGCAGTTTTCATAACGATGATCAGGCCTCTCTCAAACTCGCTTAACTGTGAGAAATGTCTTCTAGCACGTTTCCTTGGAATTTTTATCTTACCAAAGTCTTCCTACAATCGGCGGGTATTCGTCACGTTTATGAATCTTCGAATTTGCGATGGCTTATATAGCACTCTCTTCCTGATTGTAGCTCCACCTAGGCGTGTATGAGCATGCGTATTGGCACAAAACTTGGATCATTTGCATATCACATTACGCTGTACTTATGTGCAAAGTTTCGCGATTGTACTTAGCTTCCTTCTTGGGTCGCTATTTTCAATGTTCCTGAGTGTATAACGAAAACACGTCTTCTTTTTATCTGTCGTAAAAAGGTAATTATCAATATATTTCTAATTGCTTGGATACAAATTTTGTATTCATGTTTAAATAATTGTAAAATGGAAAAAATATTAATTGTACTCTATTATTGTTGTCTGTAGAACTCGGGATTTCGTTACCCACACGTTCGTGCGGGTAGGGCGTTACTTGAGTCACTGCAGCTGTAAAGGTAAGTACTTACCATGCGAATTTTCTTTTCTATTTCAATAATTTTGATGAAAGCTTACATAAAAATAAATGTATAGTTAAATAATTAATACCGAATTTTCTTGGGGGTCGCCATGTATGAGTCCGTTTTTTGCTTTCCCTCTCTCTCTCTTTTGCAATTAATTTTCTTTTTCATACATTTGTTGAGAAGTATGGCATTTTTATCCTCTCCACAGACATCTGCATCCATCTCCCCCCCCCAAAAAAAAATCTGGGTTTTCCGGTGAGAGTTAGTATGGTGTGGTTTAAATATATGTATTTTTTTAAATAATAAAATTTTCTGATACATTTAACTATTTTTAATGAAATACTGTGTTAACTTTAAACCAAAAACTTTTTCAGATGTCTAAAAGGAGAAGAATTATCGCAGAAGAAATTTTTCAATTGATTAATAAATCAGATTGACTTTAACCCTTTATCGACCGACGGTACTTATAAGTACCACTCACTTTGAAATTACATAGAATAACCGTTTTTACGAATACCCTGACGATACTTGGCAGGAATATTCTTTGAAATCCACTTTTCCAAGATATATGGCAGCACGGGTTCTATGATGAGTATTTTAGCGGGGAAGGCGAATAGTTTTAAGCAGAAATTGCGTTTACAGCTGATGGCATTTTAAGCGGATAGCGAAGATTGCCATTTTTGTTCAGAAAAATAGTTAATGTCAAAAGGTAAGACTCTTATTTTTTTGGTATGTTAATGAAGACATTAGAAAACGATTTGATTATTTATTTTAAGTGGACAGTGTGTGTAATTAGTTTTACAGTTGAATATCTTTCATTAATTAATTAGCTCTAACTAATTAAATTTCCCAAAGTTGAGTATTTTGTTTATGTATATCCCTTAGTTTTCAATGTAGTGATTAAAAAAATATTGCATGAAAAAACTGCAGTAATCATAATGCGGTCGATAAAGGGTTAAATCTAACTTAGTGATATCTCGGATGATGACAATGCTGCGAACAAAACATATGAATCGCGTTTACTAGAAGGATAATCAAATCCAGATGAGAGCGATGAAGAAACACATGGGAATATTTGAAATGGAAAGACGACTTTGGATCATTCTTTACCATAAAAGTCTCTTGAACACATTCACTACATTGATTTAGCTGTGGCAAATTCTTGGTTTCTGTGCAAACAAGATGCAGTATCAAATAAAATTCCTCTAAAAATCAAAATGGATCGCTTAAAGTTTAAGTTAGAGATAGTTGAAGCGTTGTCAGCGTCTCCACCTACTAAAAATGTATTTTAACTGATGAAGATAACTGTTGTAATTCCACTCGCAAAAAGATCGAATCGTTGTAATTCTCTTGATACACATGTCATGGCATTTATCCAGGACATTCCAGGATAAAAGGCTTGACATGTATAACCCTTTTCGATGTGTTGATGACATTTCAAGGCCTCACAAGTGCAGAGTTGAAAACTACGAAAGCAGTTCTAAAACATGATGTGAAATATGCAATGGTTATTTATACTTTTCAAAAACAAAACAAAAGATTTTTTCAGTAAATAAATAATGAATTAATAAAAGAGTTAATTATGCATCAATAATTTCCTTATTTGTAACAGTTTTAGTTGAATTAAGATTGTTTCTTCTATTGACTTAAAGCTAAAAATATATAACGCGTAAAATTTCATAGGTGACCTTGTGATGACCGCCCTGGGTCACACCTTGAACACTAAGATTAAATTGAGGCAAAGAACCACTAAGAGCCATTTTGAATAATAATAATATTTATTTATTATTATACTTTTCTCAAAAAAATCTCTGATAACATATAATAAGATAATATTACGTCTCTTAAAGGAATTTGCCTTTATACTAAATTAAATTACTAAGAATGCAATTAATTAATAATTAAGCTCAAGATCAAGTAAGGTTTACCGACATAGGAGATCCGAGAAATACACGTATTCGCATTCTTAACTTTCATTAACTTTAACTAAGTCGCTTAAACTGACGCTTATTTTAAGCGTACGTGAATTATATTTACCGCTGGCTTATATCAGCTTTCTGGTACGTCTCGCAGCACGACGTCTTCACGAATCTAATCTCCTTGAATCTTCTAGTAATGCGTTTAAAGATACTGACTCAATAGCCTACCATCATCTCTCTTGCTATCCCGCAACTCTCGACTTAAATACCTTATCTAATTTAAATATCCCGTACCTCTTTTTGGAGTTGATTGGAAATAAACGCGAATTTATATTCCCAGAAAGACGCCTAAGAAGATTAGTGGAAAGGTTCCGTACAGATTCGTCACAACCTGTTTCACGGATAACGCCTATCCCGCACGATCGTGCGGGTACCGTCTACTTTCCAGTGGAGGTAGGGGGGTTGCGGGAATTTTTTTATTATTTCTCCCAATGTCTTTGAGGTCCATATAGTATTAATAATCAGAAGAACGTAACATTTGAAGGTAAAAATAATTCGGTTCTTAAAGGGTTATTTGGTACTCCATGTGTACTGCAATCCTACAATGGAAGGTAGTTCTACAATTAACTTATAGACGAAAAAACTTGGCCGAAACTTAAGATTGTACATGACAAACCCAGACATAGTCAGAGTCAAGGTAGCGTTGAGAGGGCCAATCAAGATATCAAAAACATGTTAACAAATTGGATGCAAGACAACCAATTTACCTTATGGAGTCATGGTCTTAAATTGATTCATTTAATAAAAAACAGGGTACTTCATAATGTTATAAAAAGAACGCTTACTAGGTTATGTTTGGCTGTGCTCCTAGAATTCACACTAGACTATTCACAACTCCTCTTCTAAGAGAAGTGTTTGATGTAGTAGAAAGTAAACAACGGCTTGAAAATATGTCTTAACAGCACTAAATGCGAGTTTCGAAAGTAAAGATGCTGCTGTTTTTGCCAAAGAAACCTCTGTGAATGGAACTGTAGAAATGTGTTTCAAGCGTTAAAAAGATACACTGCTGAATAACACGGTAAAATTGTGTATCAAGTGTTCAAAAATTATGAAAGCTTGTTTTGCTGTAAATGCGAGCAGCCGACCTATGTCTCATGTTCAGAAGTTTATTACACGGAAGATAAAATTGAACAGACTGCGGCACTGGATAAGGAATTAAAAAGTGCTCGTATAAAAAAAATGTGTAATAGTAAAAATTGTGCTTATTTCAAAAACAAGTAATATAAAAAAAAAATGTGTGTGTGTGTGTGTATTAGCGTACACACGTAAGAAGTGAAACTTGTGTATGACATCATTTTTTGAAAAAAGATCTACTATTTACAACTTTTCAGAAATTGGTTAAATAAAGCTAAATTAGATATAGTTTAAGCAAACGGTTTTTATTATCATAGACATGGATACAAATAATACAATTATTTCACCTTATGGCTACTAAGATTATTATAGCATTTCATTAATTGTAATAGAATTATTACTATCATTGTTATCGTTATTATATATTTTTGTAATTAATGGCTTATGGTAACTGAAATATGAAATATATGGCTTACATTACACGGAGTTTAGTGACCGAGTAAAAACTCCATCAATTGTAGTGCCAGATCTTGTTGTTGATGTTTGAGAACTGTTTTTCATAGATAAATTCAATTTATCTCTTAAAAATTCAACTAGCTTCAAAGATTTATCTGATACAAAATTGACATTAAAATCTCCACTTAAAATCATCGATATTTCATCATTATTATTACGGAGTAAAGAGGCACCTCCTCTTGTGTACGGCAACAATGAATGGTGAAGAAAATTAAAAAAAAAATATCATCCAATTTCTGATTAGGAGATATGTATAATGAAACAATCAAAATTTTCATCCAATTTTCCATTTGGCATTGAGCCATACATAAATCACCAACTGCTGATGCTAGTGACCCATGAAAGTCAGGAGAAAAAACAGAAAAATCTATAGATGAAGTTACAATGTTAACAACATCATTAGAATTATGATATATTCCTACACCTCCTGCTCTCGTGTTCGGCCGTTTAAATTTTGCGATGCATCTGAAGTTAGTGATGTTTATTTCACTTTCATTGTTCAGCCATATTTCAGATAGAACTAAAACATTTGATTTTTTCACAATTGAATCATCCAGGTCATCTATATGAGCTCTAAGGCTTTGACAATTGAAAGTAAAAAGTGACAAACCTCTTCTGTTGTTCAGAGACAATCGTTTAAATTCTGCTTGTAAATCGATGGTGGAGGTTGACGTTCTTCGACCATGATAAAATGTTTTATCATTATTTGGAGTTGTTATATACAATCCTTCAATACTCGTTACACGGGATAAAGCAACATATAACAACGATTGGCTGTGATGTTTCTCATATTCATAAACAATTTTCGGGAATGTGCTGCCTTGTGACTTATGAATGGTAGTAGCACAAGCGCAAACCAACGGTATATGAGAACGCTTAACAACTATAGTTTTGTTATTATTGAGTGGAATTGTAGATCTTTGTACACACACAATTGGTACAGCCATTCGACTGATATTATTTTCTGCTGCGTGACCTGCTGCTTTACGTCTCAATTTTTCACCAATTCGAGGTAATTCTGGAAACTCAAGCCATGCTATTGTAACTACTCCATTGTTATCGGTTTCTGCATGAACTAACTTTCCAACAGCACTATTTGCTAATCCGTCAGATACATCAACGTTTGTAGTAATCATGTAATAAATATTTACTACAAGTGTTGTTTGGTGAGGCAATCCATTTGTATCAATTAAGGACATTTTATGTATTTTTCGGTGCACAAAAATCTCTTGTTCCTTGGAAGTACATCCACTATAAACATCTTTTGCAGTTGAAATTATATTTTCTGTGTAAGAGTTCAATATTTGATTATTATACTGAGTGACTGCGTGATTTGTATTAAATAATCGAATACCTTGAGGACACATAGTTGCAGCTTCTTCTACAGAATAAAAACGAGATTCAATGAGAGATATTTCAATTTCACCAAGACGTTCACCATTCCCGATTTTTGTAAGTATTGACGAGAACTGTTGATTTGCTTGACGCATAACTTGATTTAGTTCATAAAATTTAAGATTTCGCCATAATACAAGACCAACAATAGTTTGCTTATGTTGCTTGTAGATAGGAGTAGCGCGAAAACGGCATTTTTAAAAATGAAAAAAAAAAGAACCCTTGGTTCTTTAAAGTGTAATGGAAAAAAATATTGAAAATTAAATAATTAAAGTATTCACACATTTCAGTCGAACTGCCTTTTAACAATTTAATATGCAGAGTACTTCATTTTGTTATATAAGCAGATGTACAAATTCGAAAATGAAGCCAAAAACTCAGTCGAATGAAACAAGTTGCTTTTTATTTTTTCTGTTGTCATGTGATTATGACGTCAAGTGTATCGAGTCCATTCTATTTCGTTTCTGAGAAAGTCGCCACTAATGCGCATGCGTGAAAAATCCTCTTGGGAACTTCAAAATGCGTTAAAAAATAGGGAATTTTCGCACATGTAAAATCGCGTTTTTTTTATTAAAGTTTTTATTTTTTTAAAGGCTTAATTTTTAAGTTAATGCTTTCAAACTGCACACATCAATTACAAACAAGAGTAATTTTTAAACAAAAAAAATATAACAGAAATACTGTTTTATTAGATTATCGTTAAAAAGTTGAAAAAACGAAAAACACAAAAAGTTTTTGAAAATCTATAATTTTTAATCAATTTTTTCAATCTTTGTACAGGATAAGGATAATATAATTCTACACTCGAACAAAAAGTTTCGTGGGATTATTTTAGGAAACATTCACTTTATTAAATATTTAATTAAAATTTTGAGTAGTGTTTGAAAAATCGTGAAAAAAAAGTTTTAAACATTTTATTTTTTAAATTACTGATTATAAAAGAGAAAGGCATGCATTTTTTTAGTGTATAATATCAGTTCATTAACACGGAAAACAGTTCTTGCGCAACGATTTTGAAATCATTGTCATAAAAATGTATCAATTTTGACACCTTTTTTAAAAAAATCATAAAAAATAGAAAATAGCATTATTTTGTAAAAAACATTATACAGAATCATGGAGAAATGAATGGTCTTTCCAATTCTGCAATTATACTTTGTCTGAAATGAAAGGGAAGGATAAGATGCAATTTTTAAAAATGGGGAAAACGTACTACTTCGTACAGATCGACCGTAAGAGTATCAAGGTAAATATGTCGCGTCACAGAAAAACGTGACGGAAAATTTTTCCCTTACGCCGATAAAGAAGTTTCACTTCAAAAAATTTTTAATCAATTCCTACTTAGATCAAAAAAGAAAAATTTTATTTTAGCTACTTTTTATTGAATGGTTGTAATTAATATACATATTTATATGCATATGACAGAATCAAAACACTAAGTGGTGATTGATTTTTATTAACTATCATTAAAGTATAGTATTGTTATCCAAAACAATTGTATATATAAAATTTCAGTTCAACTGAATGCTTTAAAATGTGAGAAAAAAAACATCTTTTAAAGTTCTGACTGAAGTCGCCAAAAATTATGCCAACGTGGCTGAATTGAATAATTAGTTTTAATCAATTAATTTTTATTAATTATAATTAAACTACTGTATTGTCATTCCAAATAATCATGTATATAAAATTTCAGCTCAATTGAGCGCTTTAAAATGTATTTTATTTATAACGATTGAAAATTCCACCAATTAAATAAATAAATAAATAAATAGGGAGTGCGAGCTAATAGTAGGAACTGAATAATATGCAATGCAATTCAAAGTTTTAATACGGATATCCTTGCTCTAATAAATGATGAAAAGTTAGTAAAGGTATTTCATAAAATTTAAATTAATACTCTCTTACTTTTTTATTTGAAAAGGTTTACGCAATGCTTTTATGAAGCAACAACTTTTCTTCCCAGCATGTATTTTTTATACTATTTAAATATGACTATTTCTGCAACATATTCTTTTTTTTCCTCTCTGTTTAAAAAATGTTAGCAGTATCAGCAAAAATAAAAATTACATTATCTGCTTTTCTTATTATTTTCCTTATTTTTAATCAATTAAGCATCCGCAATAGGCGCAAAATGTATGTTTCGAGAGATTTTAGCTATGTATGATAAATTAATTAATAGCATAACTTTGAAATTTTTTATTTTTCCCTCTTGAACTGTCTATCATTAGTTATTTAATAGGATAACTAGGTAAAGTATGAAATTTTTCATCTATTATATGTAAACTACTGAGCAAAACTTAAGCAACAATATAAATTTTAAGCAGATAGCCATGAAAATGCAGAAAAAGGGTTATTATGATCAGTTCAATGAACTCACGTAATTCAATAGAGAGATGTCCCGTATACAAATATCAGGAATAAAACATCCTAGGTGACGTGAGTGTACGCAAAGCGGTAAGTAAATGTGCGGTCGGCGCTCATACCTCAAGAACGCAATAAAAGAAAGAATGGAGACGCAATTAAAGACATTCGCTGTAAATGCAAGTGACTTCACACTTGGAAGAATGATCAAAAAGCTGGTGGAAGGGTGTAGTTTAACCAGTGTAGCTGGAATCAGCAACAGTGTTATTTCTTTCTCTTGGAAACCATCCGAAGCGTAGAAAAACTGCTAGAAAGGTTGGTGGCGGTCTTTCTAGGAAAAATAGTACTGCAAAAGATGATCGATACATCGTCCTGCAGGGGAAAAAAGCCCAAAACCAGTCTGCAAGTGCTATTGCTGAGCAACTGTGCATAGCAAAAAGGCGACAAGTGTTGCAGTTTACTGTGGCTAGACGCCCTCAGAAAAGTGGCCTATTCGTCCACCGTCCTGAAAACTGCACCCCTTTGAAAGCTGTCCTTTAGAGACACCGTTTAGAGTGGTGTAAAAAGCACAAAAATAGGACATTTTATTAATGGAGTCGTGTACTCTTAACGGATGAGAGTGTTTCGGTACCACAAGTGATTCTTAGCGCCAGTTGATTCGAAGAGAAGTCGGGATATGGTTTTATACCAGTAAAATCACGGAAATAGACCGTTACGTTGGTCCTATAGTTATCGTCTGGAGATGTATTATGCTGAACTGATGGTCTGAACATGTTTCTGACAAAGGTTCTACAAATAAAGATCGCTGTTGTAAGAAGGTGACTCAGACTTCTCATCTTCACATGCGGAACTTCTTATGAAGAAATACGAACTACCACTACTGATGACTCACCGTGCTTCTAAACAGTACTACTCTACAATCACACCTACCCTTCCATCTAAAGGACTCGATCTAATTTACTTGATATCAAATGAGGCCGAGTTCATTTCTGTTGAGCTAAAATCCTGCACTTTGAAGACGATCGATCAAAGATCTCCCGCTAATGAGTGCCTTTATATCTATACTGATGGTTAATACCTATCTGAAACAAACGGAGCTGACACGAGATGGTTCTGCGGGCTGTTTCAGTACTCATTGGCCATAGGAAAAAAACGTCAACAATTACGATGGTGTAGTATTGGCTGTCTGTGAAGCATACAATTCACTGCCAAACTAAAATTGCGTATCTCATTTCATATGGTTGGACTATGGCCTTACAGTGGTCCCCAAGTCATCTTGGGATTCCCGGCAATGAGAGAGCTCACCAAAAAGCTAAGCAGAGAGTCAATTCATCTCAACCGGAAGTCCCCTTGACCCTCAAAAGAACAAAGAACTTATATTTTCATACATTGACAAATGTACTGCAGTGACCCAAAAAATCAAGAGCATTGGAAAGCCACGGGAAACCCTGGCCACTGTGGGTTCTATCCCGAGGCACCTGGCCCCTCAGGGGCTCACCTTCTTTAGGTGAGTGCGGGTTTCACGCTCCCGAGGTACCCTAGTGATCTTTTCCTTTTCCCAAGGGGTTTACTATCTTTGGTAAATACGGGTCTCACGAACCTGGGGTACCCTAGTGATCCTTCTCTATTTTCGACCCTCCTTCTTGTCATTCAATTTATCCTTTCTTTCTTTTCCCGTTTAGATCACAGATTTTCACAAATGTTTGGCGCAGTATAGCCAGATTTGGCTCTTGCACCATAAAATCTGACATTCATTCATTCATTCCGAGGCACCTGGAGAAAAACGAGGTCTTAACCAGTTTTCACCTAGCTACCAGACGTTACTTTTTAGGAGTATATTTCTACTGGTTTGGCCTGGCTGCTGACAGGGCCTGACCACTCTGCGGTCATGCCAGGATGAGTGGAGACCACGTGCTCCAATGCACTGGACTCCATGGATACTCAACTGACAGCATCGTCAGTTGGTACTGGGAGAGGCTTGGCGTCAAATTGTTAAGAAGCCAAGCACGGGTGTTGGATAAATAAAATAAATCTAACATGCAAAGTGCACTTATAAAAAAGCAAACATTTAGGGTTTTTTGCGTTGCACAATTATAAAATAAAAAATAGTGTACAAACTTTAAAATTAAACATTAAAATAAAATTTTTCCATTTTCGCTTTCTGTTAAGTATGATGCTTAGTTATATATGCAATAAAAAATGTGGCTTTTTTTTTACATTTTATGCAAAAAAATATAAAAAAATGACCACTTAAAGTGTTAAAAATGCAATGCAAACTCTATATTCATTCAATAGCTGAAACAAAAAATGCTTGCTTTCTTTCATTTTCAATCTTAACTTTATTCGAATTATAGGAACTTGATTAAGGGGTTTGCTTGAAACTGCTAGGAGTACTTTATAAAAGTTTTTTCTCTTATTTCAACAAATGGACATAACTTAATAACTTGTTCGGATTCTCTGGTTATTAATTGTGTAATTACAAGGGGTTTAAGTCCTAATAAGTGAGTGTTAAAAAACTATAGATATATAAAACATTTTTTTTTTGCATTTTTTACATATTAACAATTACAAAAATTTATATATATATATATATATATATATATATATATATCAACAATTACTGGCTGGATGGCCTTGTTCAGGGATGGCGAACCAGTGGCACGCGACACAATATTTTGAGCACATCAGTAATCAAAATGGCTTGCGTTTTATTTCAAAATAACAAAGTTCACTGTGAAGTATTACGAACTAACTCGAGTGATCTGTGGCGGAGAGCGCACTCGTTTGTTATGGTCTTGCTTTAGTGACGTCGTGGGCTACAATTGCTTATGATGCAAAATTTGTCTATGCATAGCATATTCAATTTCGTTGACACAATTGTATTTTAAAGTTTATTTGTGTTCTATTTACGATTTTTAACTGTTATTTAACATGGTTAGTTCATAAAAAGAACTAAAAGTGCAAGATAGTAAGTGTAACAGAGAATTTCAAACTTGGTGGATCTAGAAATATGGCATTTTTAGTAAAAACGACAAAGCGGTGTGTGTTTTATGTTCTGGAACAGTGGTATGCAGAACATCGTTGGTAAAACGGCATATCGAAACGAATCACAAATCCTCTTGTCAAAAGAATATACCACAGCAAAACTAATTAATTGCTTGCAAACCGTTTGGCAGATAACTCCAATTCTGCATGCATTTTACTCTGAAAGTAACATCTTACAAACCTAATACACGTAATTTGTCATCCAATCTGCAACATGAGAAGTCACACTAATGTTACTTTATAATCTGAATTACACGTATAACTAAACATTTAGAACTATGCAGTGCAGAAGGTATTTTTTGTAGTAAGTAAAGAGTATATATATATATATATATATATATATATATATATATATATATATATATATATAGTATGTTATATATATAGTTTAAGTTTTATTATTTTCCCAGTAATCACAAGTCAAATTTATTTGATGGCACATCTATATCTTACTAAACACTTCTTTAGAAAAAATGGCACGTTGATCTATAAGGGTTCGCCACCCCTGGCCTAGTTGGTTTGTCCTGAAGGTTATAGTTTTGACCCTGGCCCAAGTCGGTGGATTTTCATGGTGCCAAAAATCGAAAGCGTGCATGTCGTATGATTATGTTGCATGTAAAAGATCCCTTGAGTACCTGTTTGGTTTGGGCGGCAAAGTTAAATTCCTAAGCATGGTTTCACATCGTCAGAACTCAGGTGACTCCCTCTGGGGAGGAAATTAGGCGTCAGAATTACTTGTGGTAATTGTATTCCATGTATATTTTGCCACACTAAGAAAAGAGATAGCAGCTCCTGGAGAATGTACTAGATCAGCAATGTTAAACACCAATCCGCAGCCCCATTAGAAATTTAAAAAATATATAATAGCATTTTTTCATAATACTTTTGACATGACAATTTTTTTGAATCATATTATCAATGGATTCTCAAATTCTAACTGGATATAAACTAATCAAGTGGAACTTTTAGACATTGAAACATTTTTTAAAAAAATTTAGGTCTAGAGAGCTTGTGCTTATTGAAGAGTCACACATTATTCCATGTATCCTCTAAACGCATGTTCGTACTCACATTGAAATTCATGCACGTAAGTCATTAAAAATTATGAAATAAAAAAGAATTTTAGAAGATTAAGCATTTTGTTTTTTTCGTCACGGTACAAATGCGTGTTAATAAATTTTCGATAACAAGAACAATATGTTGAAATTTTAACAGAAAGAAGGTTTTTCCAATCAGTAAAATAATAAGAATCAATCAAAAAGGTATAATCTGTAATCATAACATTACGTTAAATTTCTTCGAATAATTTAAATTTCTATTGATTTTTCCCCTTTTTCTACCGTTGAAGTAAAAAAAAAATGCATCTTATCTTTTGTTTGCATATCTCTGTTTCACAACTACACCGACAACTACTATTAATCAAATATCCTCAATTATTACAAACGTTCATATTTAACCGCTTTCCACACATGGATGTGGCACGGATATTCGTTAAAGAAAAATAATACCTTTTCTACCTTGTGTTTTAAAGAATTAGATCGAGCTGAGACTTTATATCTTAGTATTTATGACTCTCGTAAACCTCTACCGCTCGTATTATTTTATGGACTATTTCTTTCGGTGAGATGAAAGTTGCAATTTTAGAAAATATCAACATGAAAATGCGTAGCTTTAGACTTTTATTCTTAAATGTTTTTGTGTATCTGCTCTCTAATATTGATTTATCCTATGGAATTAGCTGTAAAAATGAAAAGAATGAAGATGTTGACTGGTAAGTTTCATATTTTTTGTTTTCTTCGATGGTAAAATTTATTACTAGCTTTTTTGTTATGCATTTTATGATATTAATACTATTATTTTCAAAAGCTTTTAACTATATATATATACATTTAACTTCATTTACTTTATTTTTACTATATGGTATTGTTTTGTGTTCCTCCCATGTGCAGATAGAAATATGCCTAATTTTCAATTTTGTTCTGTTATTCTATTATGTCAAAAAAAAATTTTGAAGGAGAAGGTTGAATTCATAAAGCAATGCTTAAACCTTTTTCACTGTCCTAAATCAGTGACAGCTTCAGAAATCGTAATAGTTCTCTATTTTAGTTCAAAGACTGTTTCGGACTTTACAATTTTAACTACCTAATATCTCAGATTCTTGTAAATTCTGTTATGATTCAACTTTAGTACGATATTCTTTTGTGTCATTTGTTTTATTCCTTGTATATATATATGTGTGTGTGATTTACCTTCTTTACGTTTTTTATTATTGAAGTTTATTTGTTGCTAAAAATTGCAATTATGGTTTATGATGCTTTATAAAATAACCTAACACACTGCGGTGATTACGCATCTATATATTTACTTCATTTCATTTCAGTGCCAATTCTATGTTTTATTTATTTACGATGTTTTTATAAGTCTGTGAGAATTTAGAATAGGTAAATAAAATGTTTAGTTCGGATTAATACTCGTAAGATAAAGTATTCCAATTCAGTCAAGAATTCATCAAATATTTAAGTGTTTGGGAATATTGTTGAAACTGATATTTTTGTTTTGGATATATCTCTTTAAGCTAGTTGCCTTATTTAAGTAGTTTCATTTAACCAAAAATTCTTATTAAATTACAGTTTGTTTAAATTTCAAGTAGACATGTGTTAAAATAACATAAAGCCATTGTATGGGAGAAATGAATCAATTTTTGTTCACATTATTTCTTTCATCTTGTATACACCGAAGTGAGAAAAGTCATAGGATACTGCACACCATTGAGTGACGAAATGCATTAATTTGAAGTGGCGTTGACTTAATAAATGTCAAAAGTCTCCAGAAGAAACATTAAACCCTATTGCTATAATTGTGAAAGAGATGCCGGTATGGGAGTTTGGGTACGAACTAACCTTTTGATCCTGTCTAATGCATACTCAAAGGGATTCATGCCTGGTGATCTAGACAGCCAAATCATTCATAATAATTGTTCAGAACATTCTTCAAATCAATTGCAAATGATTTTGATTTAGCAACATGGCGCATTTTCGGTCTCCTTGTAAGGTAACGGCCTTCTGAGGTAATGGTTTCTACCCCAAACTACGATGATTTGAGTCATCTTTGGAAGGAGTGGTAGCATAATGATTACAGTTACGAACTAGTGGCTGACATGTTCCGAGTTCAAGCCCTCGCGCCACTGAAGATCCGCCGTGTATAGGGAATAATGCGCGTTAAATCTGTCGAGGCTCAAACGTTTTCCCATTGGTATGGTGTGGATGTTAGGAGGGGGGTGTCAGATTAGGTATCCTCATCGTCACTTGACAGAGGTTTAAGATTACGAGGCCCGTCGCCAATAGGCATGTTGCTTTATAGGGTGGCGTTAATAAACACTCACTTGAATCAGCTCTGCGAAGATAACTTCTAGGGTATATTAAATACACAGGAGAAGCTAGAAAACGATGTGGAGAGTTATTTATAATAAAGGAAATGTATCAATTTAACTATAGAGAAATAAACAATAAATAACACTTACTAGCTGCAGGGCCGGCGTTGCACGGGCTATCTCTACTTTTATATATAAATTTTCCCTTTCCTTCACAAAATCAGCACTTCTAATACTCTTTTTCAAAATGACTTCCTCCCCTCTCCTCCACTATTAAGCCTGGCGTTGCTCGAGCTTTCTCTTTTCCTCATGACACCAGCATTTCTGTATGTGTGTTTGTACGTGCACAATGTGAGTGATTTCTATAATTGTTTCAAAAATTTCCCTTTTTCGAAATTTGTTCCATTCCACTTATTTTTGATACTTTCCCCTCTCTATAGCCCGAACACGTTTTTTTAGTGTAAAATTATTGTTCTATCTTCCCCTCCTTCTCACAGATAAGATATAGCTTCAAATTTCGATGTATGACTTATAAAAAAAATATTGCATTAGAATTAAAAAACTATTTATGTGAAGCAATAAAAAGAAAACGATTCTGATGCTAAGAGTAAAACAAAAAACGTTCATCATTTTTTAATAATAGTTAGTTTCTAAGAATCTAAAATAATAAAATATAGATTTCAGATTTTCATGAATCAATCAATCGTTACATATAGTTAGCTTAAAAATGTCTCTAAAATGTATTTTGATCCAAAATAATAGACAATGTACTTTTTAATTAACAAAGAATTCATTTAGTAATGAAATAATAGAAATAATTCTTTTAAAAAAAGATATATAAAGTTACTAAAATCAAATTTCTATAAGTAATACATTATTTTTTTAAATTTATTTATTTATTTATTCTTTATTTCGTAAACAATTTGAGTGTTTGCATATTGCTATCTCAAGACTTTCTTTCTCTTCAGTGAACAGCAATTTTTGTTTTTAATGTTTCCTTTTAGAGAATCGTTAATTATTCATTGTTATTATTCATTGATGGTTTATTATTTTTACAATGCCAAAAAATTATATTATGTAAATAAAATCTTACAAAGTTTCCTAATATTACCAAATACTTCGTGAAAAAAAGAGTAAAAAGCAAGACATTTCTACATTCAATCAGGAAGCAATAACAAATTTATCAGTCCCGAATTAAAAAGCAATAAATCTGTAAAGAGAATAAAATTACTTGGATAAATTTATTAGCTAATAATTAATCAAACTTTTTGTGTGTGTGAAATATTTGCTTAATTTTCGTGCTGCGTCAGAAATCACTTTCATGTTTTTTTTTCTGGTTACAGCTAAGAATTTAATTACTATTCAATTTATTTATATTTTAGATAAGTTACTTTATTTAAAAAAAATTTGTTTTTTTTTTTTTTTGTAAAAAAAATTAAAATCATGACTAAATAAAACAAATTTTAAATTTGTTTTTCCTTTTCTTCCCCCTGATAAAAAATCTGCTATGAATATTATCCTGTATATGTTTTACCCTGTTTTAAATTCTCAATAAAAATTTTGTTACAATTAAATTAGAATACTTACACAGAATTTTATCATTGAGATGTGTTGTTACTTACCCCATCCAATCGAGATCCACGAAATTAATCGCTTCAAAGGAGGGGGAGCTAAATTACGTCTGTTATTTTGGTCGTAGCTTTGAACCTCATGCGGGTGACAATAATATTTTTCTGCGTTCTACCCTATTTTTTAAGGAGACCATCTAGAGCAGCAATACACAACCTGTGGCCCGCGGGCCACATGTAGCCCACCAGGTTTTTTTAAGTGTCCCTGTCATGGCCCATTGCTCTGAGAAATTCATTTATTTATGAAAATTTTGTGGGAAATTCTTTGTTAAAAAATCAAAAATATCAATTTTACTTTTTGCTGTCGATGTCGTATGGGTGTGAATTGATATATATTTTTTCTTTCTGATTTGTGTTAATAAACAACGGAGGAATAGAGACCATTTTATGAGTGGAACTAATTTTTAACTTATCTTTCATATTTTACAAGCGAAAAATATTCAAAGAAAATAGATTGTTTTTAGGTGATTGGGAAGTTAACTATTTTGTAGTGAAAAGCAAGCATGGTTCAATTAATTGTTTGATTTATCACGAAAGTGTTGTATTTTAAAAATACCAATAAACAAGAATGATTCAAAGACACTTTTCCTTGAAGATCTCTTTCAAGAGATAATAAATAGGCTTTCTTGAATAATCTTTACAACAGTAAAAAAGTGTTATGTCAGTGGTAATGTCACATCTGTAACAAAGGTACCCTATGAAATTTGTTATATTATTAGCAATCAAATGAAACCGTTTACTGATGCAGAAATTGTGAAAGAGTAATTCTTAAATGCTTCCAATTTAGAAAAGTTAAGTGACAAAAATATAAAATATAAAAAATAATAACTATAAAAAGCAAAACATATATATATGTAGGAGTTTCAATATTTTGATCGATTTCCACGTTTTAAATTTTCTATGTTATCTTGATCTTAAAGCATTTCTCCTCCCCTCCATTAATTATCATGTTGCGGCCAGTTTAAAATAGCCATCATATGTATGCGGCTTGCGTGAAAAAGCTATCATATGTATGTGGTCCGGCAAAAAAAAAGGTTGAGTACGCCTGATTTAGAGGGTGGCTCTGTAAACTCCTTTTCCCCAACACTAAACTTTCGAGAGGACTTTCGGCTCACCATCTAAAATATTCTATGTCGCAGGGGTATCAGACATTTACAAAAATGTTTGCCTTTTCCGGCATTCGAAGCCGAGCTCTTCGGCGCTGCTCTCAGCGTCACTTACCTCTATCCTGTCTGGGGTGCTTACTGATGTGTTAAATGTGTTTCTGACATTTGCTGCCAAAAACCATGGGAAAAAAACCCAATATAAATTGGCTTAATAAAGATTTAGATGACAAGATATCTCGCACTTTTTTAGGGATGATGTTTTTAAGTGTCTTCAAATAAAAGTTGATTTTTAGTACGAAATTTTAATAGTCAAAATATTTTCACAGTTGTGTTTAATTTAACTAATTTTTTGATATTTTAATACGAAAGTTGCCGCATTACTTAGAATGTAGCAGCTCCTTTATACATATATATTCTCTATCAGATAATTGTGTCTTCAAATATAATTCTGACGAAGCAAATCGTACTAATTATTAATAAATATTTCTTTTCCAATGATCTTTGCAGCTCTGAATGTTCTGTAATGTTCTTACAATTTTGTGAATATATGTTGTTGCTGTATCTTTTCTTCATGTTTGTTGAGGTGGAGATTTTTTGCTGATCGTTCTCCGGGAAGCCATTAAATTGGATCCCAAATATTATTAAAAACTGGGTTTTACAACAATTTTCTTTCTCATTGATTTAAACGTTAGAAATGAGTGAGCGAAATGCGAACAAAACGAGCTAAAAGATACGAAAATATTGTTATTTATCTGAAATGAGATGCAATCTTTTAAACTTGCGGGAAAAAAATCCCCCAAGATCTAGTAATTTTCAGGTAGCTACGCAACTATAATTCTTGAACTAATTAATGTAGCAGTATCGTTTACAGCGTCTACCATTCTCTGTAATCTTCTATATTATGCGATCTTATCCACTGTGTGACTGTTTGTATACTCTTTGGTAGTGACGTTCAAATTTTTATGGAGAACAGGGGTCAGCAACCCTTTAGCTGAGGGACATGCCAAACCAATCTACTAATATGATTCAGCGTGCCACACAATATGACAATTTTTAAACAATTCGACTCCCATGACAATGCATACAGAATTAGATAGAAGTCAATAATACAGATTTACAGTTTTACTTTGTATTAATTTAGTATCATTTAAAGATATTTCTCAGGTTAAAAATAACACAACATGTGAAATATAACTATTTCTTCAACAAAAACAAGAAAAATAAAAATTATTCATCTATTATATATTTTTAAGGTATCCAACTACGTTCGGAACCGTGATTTTAAAAAAGCGCATAAATGGATAATTTTAGTGATATTTAGTGTCACTCAGATTAGAATACATGCATAAAATTGTTTTAAGGACATTTTGACAAAAAAAATTTATTTAAATATAATATTTTGGCAAACCATTAACTTAGAATAATCTTTTTTTCCAAATGTTCACCTTTTGTGAAAAATGGTTCTATTATAATAATATTTTGCCTGTATATAGCTCAGATCTCTTTACAGCGGCTCAACTAGAATTTTTGAAAAAATCGCATTATTTTCAGAGTTACCGCTAATTGAAATAGTTATTGGCGTTTTTTTCTTAAAATTGCTCCCCTCTGTTGTCGTAAAATATGAATAAACCCACTTCTAAGTTACATATTTCAAAAATTCTAGTTGAGCCTCTGCACAGAGGTCTGATCTATATACAGGCAAAATATTATTATAATAGAAGCATTTTTCACAAAAGGAGAACATTTGGAAAAAAGATTATTCTAAGTTATATTTCTGCCAAGATATTGTATTTAAATAAATTTTTTGTCAAAATGTCTTTAAAACAATTTTATGCATATATTCTAATCTAAGTGACACTAAATATCATGAAAATTATCCATTTATGCACTTTTGCATAATCACGGTTCCGAGCGTAGTCGGATACCTTAAACATACTCATTAATATAAGAAATAAACAACTTAAAATATAAGTATTTCTCTTCATTATAGTTAAATAAACAGATAAATCAAAATTTTAATGTGAGCTACATGCTTGTCCCGCTACTTCCATATCGCAAAATCAGTGGTGTAATGTATGACTTTCAATTTGACAAGATTCTGAACATTCAGTTGTTAAACAATTTCTTTATGAACTTGATATATTTTACACATGAGGAAAGATTTTCTATTTAATATGTAGAACCAAATGTACATGCAATTTTCTCTCTTCAAATAACTGAATCTCACCAACAATTACATTCAATGATGTCCAAAATAGCTGTGAATTTATATTTTCAGATTTTTTCGTAATTCCAGAAACGTCCATAATTTTGAAGATGTTTGTCAAAGAAGCAGCAACATTACAAATTGATCAACATCCATCCACTTAAAAATAGACAAATTTGTAGAGTAGAGCAGAGTGCCACACGTTTGGCACGCGTGCCACAGGCTGCCGACCCTTGTTCTAGCACTTTGGCTGAACGGAAGAAAACCTGAGTTAAAGAAGGTAGACTTCACAGATAGTCCTTTTTTTTTCAGTAATTTTATTTACTTTTGTAAGGATTTATGTTTAAACTACAAATCTAGGTCTAAGTCAAATATTCTTGTTATTGTTTCTAATCCTTTAGAGTCTGACGAATTCTTACCAGGGTTGAACAGATTGCTGGTAGTTTCAAAAATATCATCTATTTAAAATGATATTCAAAATTATATTCTGAACAAGATTTTGAATTAAAAAGCAGTATAAATCGTTAATTTGTTTTTGATTTTTTTGTACACTAAGATTCGTCAACTTTACAACATTTTATCCAATCTTTTTGCTTTTAGCTTTACAAAAAAGATTAGACAAGGAAAAAAACAATAATATTAATATTTATAAAATTATAACACTATATATTATCACAAACACGATGTCTTATGTTGTTGGTCAATTTTAGGTATATCATTTATAAGATTCCAATTATTGAAAGTGAAAAAAAGGGGAGCTACTTAAGATATGGCCTTGCATATGCTTATTTAACCTCAGATGATCCTGATGGATGGAAATTATCCTCTGTCAACATTCAATCTCAAAATTCTATGCTGGGAAGAACTTTGAAAGGATTCAGAGACAAGGTAGATGAGGTATGCAATTCTTCTTTTGTTCGAAATACTAATAAAATGCTTCTTTTTTTCGGGAACTTTGATCTTAATATAACACATCAGTATTAAAATGTTATCGCAGCCAAGTACTTTTATATCACGCGTAGACCTCGATAAGACATGCAAATGAACATGCAAAAACCTTGTTATATCTGTAAATGATAATAACACTATCTACAAGCGCCATCACAGATTATTTTTAAGTACTCTTAACTGTTTTCTTTCAAACGAGAAGTTTTAGTATCCTCGATGAAGAATACGAGAAACAGTTGGGCATGCTTCTGAATAACCGAGGATTACATAAATTGGGGATAGCCCTTTCGAGAAACATAAGTCCTCGTTTTGCATGGAATCAAGCCACAGTGATATGAATACGGATCGGGTAGGTACAGTAGGGCAGCATCAATCAACGAGATGGGTTGTACCAGCATCTTCGCAACCATTGAGCATAAGGGAGGTATGTTGTACTTAAGGTACTTCTTAAGGACCAGGTCCCCTACACAAATGTAGACCTCACCTATGGCCCTTAAAAGCAGACAGTATATAGCAAACGTTGTCAAATACTTGTACAAACAACAACCCGAAACAAATAAATGTGCATGATCTTAATCGCATAAAACAGCTCGACAGACTGCCGTCTTTTGGCTTAATGGTTGTAATGATGGTGTATAGTGGTAGGTTTAGGCCTATACATAGACGACAGTCATCACATGTAGCTATTTGACATATCGTCCAAAATTCCCAGTTTTTTCGAGAATACAACCGTAAATAACATTTGACAGTTTAAATTATTCGAATCATGATCCTATTAAGACCGAGTCGAGAACAAGATGAGGTCCCATTGTGGCCGAATCCCTGGTCCCAATTGCCCATGCCATAAGATGTCTCTGGTTGTACGTATAAAATTGACAGATTGTATTAAGCATTGATCCATGACATTCGACGTCGTCCAACAGACGGGAGTTTTCATGATTAAATATGAATATACATCACAGGTGCATGTGATGGCAATGATGGGTTGAACAAAGTAATGTAATACCACAAATGGAACCCAACATTCAACAGTTCTTCACTCCCCACAAGGCTGCTGCCTTGGCTCGTCCATTGTCTTAATTTATTACCATCAAACATATGCAGAAAATGGTTGGAAACGAACAGAACGCTCTATACACGTGGCTGCTTGTGTATTGAAAATGGGATAAGATTTTTATTGCTGTTTTGGACTCATTCATTGTACCCATTAGTCCCGCACTCCCTTCCTCCCTAGACACTTCCTTTTCAATGAACATTGTGTCCGCCCGTGAACGAAATTTTCTCCCTTCTTTACACTAGAGGAGCTGTGACAGAAAACGAGTGGACTGGCACAAAGTTGCCTCGTGTGAAACGAACCAATAATTGCCTTCACGAGTTTTAATGTTACGTACTGATAAAAATATAACATTTAAATACAAACATATATTTATGGAATAGGGTATTGTGTTTACAAAACCAACAAAATCCTTCATCTTATGTTTGAAAAAAATGAAGCAATGAACGCTTGTGTAAAAATAATTCCAATTATTAGGTATTTTAATAAGAATGAAAAAATTTTCATGCAATCTTCCACTATTTATAAAAAATATTATATATCAGATAATATGTGTTGCATTTTTTAAATGCATTTTAATTATTATTTTTAGGACGAAGATGTTGCTTACTTGTTTTACAACGATCAGGCCCCGGATACTGATAAAACTGCTGTTGGACATTTGAAAGGTATATTTTAACAATTCTATTTGCTAACGGTAATTTATTATCTTAATTCTTTGTACCTGGTATAAATTAACCACATAATAATGTTAATATAAATTACATTTCTATTAAAATATATAAAAATACAATTTAATATTTTCCTTAGGTTACCTTGCGTTTGATGTGAAGTCTGGAGTGTGGGTGATACACAGCATACCAAAATATACCAAGCCTGATAAGCATGAATTTCCATCTAATGCTCGAACAAATGGGCAAATGGCATTATGCATTACATTATCCACTGAAAGCCTGAACGATATATGTTAGTATAATTAAATACATATTACATTGAACATGATATTACAAAACAAAGTAATACATTTGGTGTAATTAATATAATTACAGTATTGGGTTGGCAACTATGTTCCCATTTTTTTAAAATACTTTAAAAGTTTATCTTTCAATTTTTACACATGGTAATGTATAGATTCATCTCTCAATATATCAGAGTTCCACTAAGCTTTTTTTGTCTCATAGAACCCTTGTCCTGCTTTTTGGTCCTGATTACCTAAGATTGAAAAATCAAAATCAAATTTTTCAACTTAAATGTCTTTTTGACAGCTGGTATAGAGCTATTTGCTTTAAAAATTTTTTTAATTTCTAATTGCAATGAAGTACAGTGTTTTTAACTTAAGAAAGAAATTTTTATTAAAATTAATATTAATTATAATACGTGGAAAATAACTGTTATGTAAAATAACTGAATGATTTTATAACTGAATAACTTTTAATTGCCTTTCTTTAAGAAAAGCAATTAAAAACTTTCTCAAGATATTCCAAAATTCGGGATAAGTAACGGATATACCTTTTTAAACCCAAAATTGCTGATATCCGTTTCTAAATTTTAATTTAAGATCTTCGTTAGTGGCTCTTCCGATAAGTTCCTCTTGTAATCATCAAAAACCATATGAATTCATTGCCTACTGTGGTATTACCATATACAAAGCATTCTCAAACCTAGTTTCAAAATCAGAATAAATGGCATTTAAATGCTGAACGTAGGTTAAAACGTAATTTTCCTGGCAGATTATCTATGGCCAATTGAGAAACTGGGAAAATTCGGACGCCTCCAAAAATTATACTCCTTTAGCTTAATTTTGGCAAGAAGATTATGGTTCTTGTTTTAACAAATTTTATGCTGTCGCCTTGTAAATGCAAATTAACTTCATTAAGCTTGATAAATAAAACTTTCAAGTAAGTAAATCTGGTTTCCACTTGATTAAATATTCTTCTAAAATTAAAGTCACAATCTGGTTTAGTGTATCGAAGACTCCAATTTACGCCTTATGGACCCTTATATGGTCCCCTTGAAGGTGGTCATAGACATAAGAGGGTCAATATAGATCACTTAAGGAATCCCTGCTCTATATGAATATCTGAAAAGATCTAAAGAAGAGATAATTTGAAGAAAGTCTAAGAAAATTTAATTGAATTCAGCAGATTTTTATCAGTTTGCTCGTTGAAGGATGTAGAGGTACTTAACCCACAAAATACATACGTTCTTAAATATTCAAGTTATACTTGTGAAAAGTGTAACAAGTGTATAAAAACAGGAAAAGTGCAGGATATACTTTCAAAAACAAAAATAATGAGTTGTTAAAAGCCCATACCTTTCAGAAACAGTTTATGTTTGTATAATGTTGTTGTTCCTTATCTCCTTGCTAGCTCCTGCTAGACGAAATGTATGAGTTTATTCACCCTAAAAAAGTCATAGAAAAACCTAGTAAGTCGTCTTAGGACAAACCCAGGCATCCAAGAATATGAGTCGGGGGAAGCCTGCTCGATGCTACATTTTGGACAAATTGGATGGGTTTTATAGCCACCCTGAAAAGCAAGACTTTTTAAATGTCCACTAAGAAATCTGGAAACTGCCATCTGGGTGCATCTATCGCAATTCATAGCAAGAGGTCCTTCGGGAAATCAGCTCGATACCAAGTAGGAACCGGGGGAGGACGATCCAAGTCTTTTTATCAATATGTTTACTAGCAGAGCACAGCTCAAGATAAGTCAGGCAATTAGATGTAGCCAGAGCCTCTCTGGCACCCCTCAAGTTCTGTAGGTTGCCTCATCGTGGCGAAGGGTGTCCCTGGGTGGAATGGGCGAAGTACGTTGGGAGAATTTTCTCCTGGCAGGGTCACCCTAGGCGTGAAGGCCATTCCACTTTACCCAGCTAAATACCTATAGGCAAATGGGCTAAATCAATCCTATGCCTCTGGTGCTCAGGTCTTTTGACTAACAGAGGCTGCATTTTTCCTCCGTATATGAGTTATGTCATCAACTACAGCTTATACTGCATCTTTTGTCGAGCAGGTTCAAAAGGGATGCGTTCGAGTTTTAGGAAGAGGGCCTCGCTCGAAAAATAAGTTACAGTCTCCCAAAGATCGCCCGCTTAGGATAATTTAGTGCAATATAAATGGAGATGTTTGTAAAGAGTGTTTTTTTTTCAGGTATAGAAGTTTAAGTTGGCATTACTTTCCCAGATGGCGATCGATTTAACAGCTGTCAAGTGATTTATTCTCAGTTTGGTTTGGCAATTCATCAAAACGATCATCAAGCAAGGCGTAGATTCGCCGAATGGGCCCAAAACGAGATTGCCGTTGTTCCCGATTTTCACAAGCGAATTTTGTTTAGCGATGAAGCGCACTTCTGGTTGAATGACTACGTCAACAAACAAAACTGCCACATTTGGAGTGAAGTTAATCCACAAGTGTATGTCGAAACACCGTTACATCCAGAAAAACTGACTGTTTGGTGCGCTTTATGGGCTGGTGGAATCATTGGTCCGTACTTCTTCAAAAACGATGAAGGCCACAACGTTACAGTCAATGGTGATCGGTATAGAGCCGTGATTACTAACTTTTTCATTCCTGAATTAAACAATCATGATGTCCAGGAGCTGTGGTTCCAACAAGACGGCGCAACATGTCACACAGCTCGTGCCACAATCGATTTTTGAAAGACACGTTTGGTGACCGCCTAATTTCACGTTTTGGACCTGTGAATTGGCCTCCAAGATCTTGTGATTTAACACCGCTAGACTATTTTCTGTGGGGCTATGTAAAGTCATTGGTCTATGCGGATAAGCCACAAACGCTTGACCATTTGGAAGACAACATTCGCCATGTTATTGCCGATATACGGCCACAAATGTTGGAAAAAGTCATCGAAAATTGACGTCCAGATTGGACCACATCCGAGCCAGCCGTGGCAGTCCTATGCCAGAAATCATATTTAAAATGTAATGTTCCAAAATTATCTTTCGAATAAAAAGAAATTCATGTCAATCGACGTTGTTTTATTGCAATTTAAAGTTCTATACCTCTAAAAAAAAACACCCTTTATAATTGTATAGATAATGTACGGTAATATCATTAAAACTAGACTGAGTTATTCAATACATTTGTTAACTATTATAAATTATTGCTATCAAAAGTTATTTTTAGTTTTCTGAAGTGCACTCTTATAAATTTTTTTAGGCAAACATTTGATATTCTGTAATCCAAACATTTATGATTACGATATATCAAAATCTATCAAGGAGACTCTCGATGAAACTTCTCAATCTCTCTTCTCTAAGAAACCCAAATTTATCCGAAAGCCTCCTTTTGTAAGAGAAACCTCACTGAAGAGCTTATCTGATGTGGAATTTACTGGTTTTGCGAAAGATAATCAAGAGGATGTTGGTAAAAAAATTTTAAATTTTGCTCTGAATTCAATTGCTCTTTTTTAAATTATAAGAAATTATAATATTGTGTGAACAGTAATGCAAGTGCATTATATAAATTCTTTTTTTTCCTTTGTACTTTACAGATTTGATATGCAATTATATTGACACTTGTAAAAATTTTAATTTTTTTGTTATATGTCTTTACAATTTTTTTTTACTTTAAAAAGTGTGATATGTTGCTCAAAAACCCTTAGAAAAAAGTCACATTTTTCAAAACGAAGTAACAGTTTGAAGTATTTATCATGTGTTTTCTTTTCGTATTGTTACTAAGTATGTGTCAAGACTTTAAAATCTTTTTTCTCACATTTTAACGCTCTCATTTGAGAGTAAGTTTTCTATCGACGATTGTTTTGGAAGACAAAACGATAATTTAATTTAATTAATAAAAGTTAATTGATTTAAACTAATTATTTAAAGAATTAAATTTGACTCATAATTCTTGTTGTTTGCAACGTGAAACAGTTGAATAATGAAAACAGCAAATTAAATCATACCCTCATAAAATTTAAGGTATAAAAAAACTACATTACGTTAAGTATGAAGTTTGAAAGAAAACTCATGTTTAAAAAACTCGTTTTATACCGGTTATATTTTATGCTAAAATATGATTTAATGAAAAGATAATCTCTTATATAAAACATTTTTCTCACAAATATTATAAGATTTCTTAGTAATTTTTTACCGTATATTTTTTTAAATATAAATCAATTCATGAATAATCCGAGAGTTTCTTTTTTTTTTCAAAAATTTACACAAGATTCAAAATCTGTGTATCAATCGAATAGGAAAAGAAAAAGAAAGTTTCTGTAATTTTTAAACGTCAAACGCTAACGGCATTAATTTTCTTTTGGGTAATTGTATCTGAAATTGATATTTTCTTCATTAGTTATCTTTAACAATATTTGCTCTAGGCATACTTTCTGTGACATTTTTGCGTGCTTGTAAAATAAGCGAGGAGAGAAAATTGTATGTGGCATTTGTGATCGTCCTAAGTTTCACACCATGTCGTAAAAACTTGCTACATAATGATCATATGTATTCAAGCATCCCAATGAGTAAATGCGAATTTTACAAACTATTCGGAAACTCGAATTCTGACACTAATTTTGAAGAATTCATCCGATTTCTATTTTCTTCTTTGAATGAAAATAAAATTTAAAAAACTCAAAAGGTTAAAAAATTAAAATCGCTTGCGTAAGGCTAATGAAAAATGTTAAAAAACCGTTTTCCTTTAAGGTATCCGACTACGTTCGGAACCGGGATTTTAAAAAAGCGCTTAAATGGATAATTTTCATGATGTTTAGTATCACTTAGATTAGAATACATGTATAAAATTGTTTTAAAGACATTTTGACAAAAACTTATTTAAATACAATATTTCGGCAAAAAATTAACTTAGAATGACCTTTTTTCAAAATGTTCTCCTTTTGTGAAAAATGCTTCTATTATAATAATATTTTGCCTGTATATAGCTCAGACCTCTGTACAGAGGCTCAACTATGATTTTTGAAAAATTCACATTATTTTCTGAGTTACAACACACTAAAATAATTATCGGCGTTTTTTTCTTAAAATTTCTCCCCTGTGTTGTCGTAAAACATGCATAAACCCACTTCTAAGTTACATATTTCAAAAATTCTAGTTGAGCCTCTGTGCAGAGGTCTGAGCTATATACAGATAAAATATTATAATAGAAGAATTTTTCACAAAAGGAGAATATTTTGAAAATTGGTCATTCTATGTTCTTTTTTTGTCAAAATATTGTACTTAAATAATTTTTCATTGTAATACTATCATTAAAATAATTTTATATGCATTTTCTAATCTAAGTGACACTAAATATCATAAATATTATTCATTTATACGCTTTTGCAAAATCACGGTTCCAACCGTAGTCG
>BMAU01015417.1:0-32889 GCA_019973935.1 Trichonephila clavipes
AAGGGTCACGGTGCTCAACTATTTTTTCGACCGACTGTAAAAAAAAAATTCACCAAAACGGTCTAGATTATTACAACTTATTCATAATTTTGTAATTTTCCCATTTAAGATAAAAAAGAAAGTTTAGTGTTGGTGTCGATAACTTTATGATGTTTAGCATCCACAAGCAAATTAAAATGTTTTAGGAAATCAACCCTAATGATTGGTTGGCGTACATCTGCGATTACGAAAGACCAGGTAAATTGGCGTCGTAAACCTAAATGGAGTAAAATTCGTTTTGTGCCATAAGTCGGTATTTTTGTGCCATTCGCAGCGTACAAAGTTCTCTTGTTGAACTTTAGCTTGAGGCACGAAAGATTTCAGATTAACAGAAGTATCCGCTCCTGTATCAATCAAAAAAGTTATCTTAGAGGAAGAATCGGCCAATAAAACACGGTTCATGAGACGATCGCCAATGAGGCCAGGAGACAATCGCCATTCTAATTTTTCGAACGAAAAGAGCATGCAGTAGCACACTTTTTCGTTTCATTTCCAAAACTTGTATGGTAAAAACAATATCCATTTGCGGGTTCTTACTACCTTTTAAAACGATTTCGCGATTGCGGAAATGGCTTGATTGCGGGCTGGGCTACGGGAACGCTTCACAAAACTAGTTTGTTCACTTACGTGCTGTGTAAATTGAGCAATTTGTTGTTCTAATTGCGCAGTTTTTTTTTCAGATGTTGCTGCAACAGAATTAATTCCTTGGGAAAAAGTCAGGTCATTGATTTTATCAGCAACAGTTGCTATTTGATCTAAGCTTTCGTTGAGAGCAACAAGAATTGTTTGCGTTCCGTTAGGCAAACGTCCGACCCACAGCGATTTCAAAAGTGGCTCGCCAACATTATCACCGGCGAGGGAACGTATGCGCGTAAGGAGCTGTGATGGCTACTGGTCCCATAATTCTAAGCCCTTCGAAATTTAGAATCCTTACTTTCTGAATGTTCTTCAAATAAACGCATTTTTAAGGCTTCGTACTTTCCGTTTTCAGGTGGTTTTAGAACCAAGTCGCTAACAGAATTTAAAATGTCTGACTCAACAGCAGACAGAACATAATTAAATTTAGTGGTGCCATTTAAAATTTTGGCTAATTCGAACTGCGCCTCTAATCGCACAAACCATAGCTCAGGGTTATGTTTCCAAAAAGGTGGTGGTTTGACTGCCACGTGGGATATCTGGTTACTGTCACATTCATTAGGCATGTTGGAAGGTAAATAAAAATCTTGTTACATAAGTATATTTTACGTTGAAAGATAAACGTTAGGAAAATGAAATTATATTTGCAATAAAATATGTATACAGGATTAGAAATCTTACATGCATGTGATACACAAAAAATTGTTTCTTCATGAAATGGGCAAACAGTTTTTGAAAAAAAAGTTTATTCCGACTATGTTAAACGTGAGTGCAACAGAAATTTTTGAAAAAACATATAGGAGACATAAATGAAAAAGAAAAGCATAAAAACTTACTGATTTTCCAGCGACAGCTCAGGCATGAAATGATCATAAATTGATGGTGGGAAGAATCCAAGGATGAGATTAAAATTAGAAAATTAAAAAAGTTAACGTTATTATCTTTAAAATGAACTGGATGTTAACAGATTGCGTTCACGCGTGTTCAGGTCCCCAATTATGGCGTGAAGTGAGAATCTATTTTAGGTTTATTCCACGCCTTATAAATAGTAAAAAATGAATGATAAAAAAGGTTAAACATATTTTTAATTTGCATCATTATAGAATATTATAAGAATTACTAATTACTTAGGTTGAAACATGGAAATTGAATAAAGGGAAAGCACGTCTTTCCTCGTGCGAGTCAGAGAGAGAAATGAATGCGAGTGTCCAAAAGAAGACAGATTTTTTGAGTGTCCGTTCATATCAGTTCACTTCTCTCTGCTCACAAGTTGGTTCCAGTTTAGAGGAATTAGGTGGGTGCCGAGACACGCCACACTCGCCTAGCTGACCACCCAGCTTCCATCATGAGGATGATTCTCTCAAACTGCGGCAGCTGCTCATATTGTCTTCGAAAACGGCGTAATGAAATGTCTACCTCAGCTTTTCTTTGTAAATGCTTCTGCATACTCAAACAAGCTTTGGTTACTTGTTTTATACTCCACGAAGAAAGACGTTAAACACCCTCTACTGGCTGTACTTAATGCGCAATCACGCAGCATTTCTAATCATTTGCATATCTCCCTGACATGTACCTTCATGCCAAGTTTCGTTACGATCCCGAATTTTTTTTTTTTTGGAGCGCTAATTTTTTTGTCCATGAGTGTATTTTAAAAAACAATTTTAAATTATCCATTCAAAGTGTATATACTGGAGGTGACTTAATTTTGTAACGAGATAATGACGCCAAGCGCATTGAACTCAATGTACACTCTAGAGATATGTCTCTAAGCGTAAACACATTTATACAGACACAATAATGTCTCTATAAATGTTCCCTAAATCTGAAAACACCCACTAAATCACTTCATTTGAGCCTAGTAAGCATAAACTTGGTGAGAAATTCATCTTAAAAAAATAAAACACGAGACATATAAAACCAAAATGTGAAGTCAAAATAATAATCACAGAAGAATGGAGAAACATCCATCCAGAAATTACAAAAAAATTATTGAATCTATACCAAAACGTTTAAAAGTTGTTGACGACGCTGAAAGATATCCTACTAAATACTAAATTTGAAAGAAATACAAAATTTAAGGCTATGTTGAGATTTTTTTAAATGTACGAAGACTTTCGTGGCACAAACTCGCAATTCACTACTAGGTACAGGATTCTGGTTTGTCTTATTAAAACTAGACGCAGAGAACGTAGATTTTATTCAAGATGGCTGCCTCGCACTAAAAAAAAAAAGTTGTGAATAAAGAAATATTACTAAAACTTGTGTGGGGATGAAGCAGCTAAGAACTGTAAATTACAACCACTTAAAACGATTTAAAAAGCGAAATAATAAGAAATTTACTTATATTTTTTAATCTAGAATATGAGAGGAATTTCAAAATGACGAAAGGAAAAAAATTAAAAGAAGCGAAAGCTGTAAAGAATTTTAAAACATAGATAAATAAATTGAGGTCAAAAAAGAGAAGAATTAAATACTAAAAAAAAGACTTTATTTTTAGATGTGAAAAAGATATAGGAAATCATTTATTAAAAATAAAACAGTAGAAACTGCAATTTGCTACCATTAAAAAAAGAATTCTGCCTGGCAGATTTATCGTTATGCCAGTTGGAATTCACAAACACACCTTAAGAGCCACAATAAAAAATTCAACCATTCAATTTATCACTTTTTTGAAAAACAGTTTTTACTTCTTTACCAGATTTATAACATTTCCCATTGGGTGAAATCAGTAAAATCTTAAAAGAAAAAATTAAATCCCTTAAAAATATAAAATTGACTTAAAGAGCGGATTTGGTAGATCTATTATTCTGTTATAATTTATCATAGAACTCTCATAATCTTTTAAAAATAATCCTTGTACGCACCAGAAATTTCTGAGATATCCCTTATTCAACGGAAATTATACAAAAATAGAATACTGCAACAAAAATAGCGTCCAATATAAAAATGGTTAAATATTTTTTAAAAAATCGAATTGCATAAAATTAATAGAGTTACCACAATAAAAATAAACCGAAAATGTGTTGTTGTTGTTTCTTATGCCACCTGTCTAACGTAGTCAGATCGAGGCCCACAAAATTCATCGTGGCATGGGGCTAGAGGTACGCCTGTCGTTGGCCTTGAGCACCATAAAGGTGACAGTACAATTTAGCTCGGGGAAATTTCCCGAAGGGACGATAGATGGCGACACCACCTCTATCTCCACCTCCACAATTTCTGCATGGAAACTGAAGGAGAGGGAAATATTCTCCAGTCACACACACTGCGCTCGTGACTAAGCCCACAAGACTACGGACCCACTGATTTAACGAGCACTTACTCCGGGTGTACTCGGATGGTACACTGCTGGACAATTGCTAAGGACGGATCACAAATTGCTATGTAGCATAACATTAAGCGAGACATGAGGCCTAGTAAGGTAAAATATAGTTGCCACACTGTTCAGACATTAGAATAAAGAATATTTATTGTTCTGGAAAGTACAAAAGCTGTGAAACATCTGAAAGAAAAAAAAATGTTCATTTGATCTGCGTACGGAGAAATGGAACAATGCATCTAAAAGTCAGCAGGCACCTTAAGGAAAGGAATCAGTACGAGATATGTCCACCGTGGAGTGTGATGCAACATTCCACACGTCGTACCATACTTTGCACAATATTATCCAGCAGCTGTTGAGGCAATTTATCCCATTCCTCTGTGAGTGCACGGATGAGGGTGTTCTTGTTTGTAGGAGGATAGTTTCGACCAGCAACTTGCGTCCCCAAAGCATCCCACACATTGTCAATGGGGTTTAGATCTGGAGAACGCGCTGGCCATACGAGACATTGAATACCCTCGCTGTCTAGACAATCCTGAACAGCGAGTGTTCGATGACATGTTGCGTTGTCGTGCATAAAAACAAATTTATCACCGACAGCACCACGGAAAAGACGAACATGAGGAAGTAGAACTTTATCAAAGTATCGTTGGCCCGTCATAGTCCCATTCGTAACCACATGTAGAGGCGTGCGGCCATTGATCATGATGCCGGTCCACACCATGATACTGCATGTCGGATATCGGTCCTTTTCCTGGATATTTTCTGGACGATAAGCAGTACCACTCTCGCGCCAGATCAGTTGGCGTCTACAATCCGATGACAGACTGAACCTACTCTCATCTGAGAATAGTACGCATGCCCAGTCCTGTTCAGTCTAATTGTGATGCTCACGACACCATTGCAAATGGGCAGAACGGGGCTGTCTGGTCAATGGGACACACACAACAGGTCTGCGTGCGTATAATCCTCCTCCCCTCAAACGTCTGGCAACAGTTTTTCGGGAGATCTACTTTCCTGAGACAGCAAGAAACTGATTTGCCACCTGCTGAGCTGTGGTGCGCCTGTTCCTTTTTGCTGATAGGACGATATATCTGTCTTCTGCAGGCGTCGTATTTCTAACACGACCTCCCCCGTGCCGTCTACTACACATTCCAGTAGTTTTAAATGACGTCCACAGCCGTGAAACAACGCTGTGAGCGATGTCGAACTCCCTGGCAACATCTGTTATTTTTCGCCCTTCTTCGATCTTTCCAATCATTCGGCCACGCATAAAATCATCTATGTGATGTCGGGAAGACATGCCAAAAATTTTAAGTTCGTCTATTAAATCTTTCCTGTAAAACTTTGACTTGAAACAACAACTGTCCACACGCGTCAAAACCTTTAAAACTCTTATGAACGCTATCAGGTGATGAACAGACGTGGAAAAAAATTTGCACACACTCATACTTCTTCTTACTAATATCCCGCACTTATTCTAATTTTCCACATTTTGCTTCCTTTCATTTTGTGGTTGATATGGATGATAGTGTTATCCGTCCTTAGCAATTGTCCAGCAGTGTATTTGGTGGCATCGGGCATCGAACCCAGACCTTCCGGTCTGGAGTCCGATTCTCTAACCACTAGGCTACCACGAAAATGTAAAAATCATATACGGAAACACTGTAGCAAACACATTACCATGCGATTAAAATCAATACCACTATATTGTAGTGTTATCTCCCATCTCTGCAAAAATTAGAAACAATTTCACGGATAACGAGCTAATATTAAATTACACTCATGTCAATAAATTAAGGATAATGAAGTTCAGGCAAAGAAAGAGACAGAAGCAAAACAAATTTGACTTATTTGTAAAGTCTATTTATATATAAAGTCTATATTTATAAAGTCTATTTATATTATAACAGCAAAAAAGGTGCTATGTTTGACATAATTAATAAAAATTGCGATTTTTACTCCCTGAAGCAAATTTAAAAAAGAACCTATTTACAAAAAACAGTATAACATGGTTAGTATGATGGTTAATGTGGAGGTCTCCCGGACGATGCAATACAGGCCTTACAACGCCTAGACACGCTGAGTATCAAATTATCAATCTGATCTTGGGGAATATTACACCACTCATCAAGCAATGCAGTCCGAAGTTCCGGTAGACAGGTGGGAGGGGGTTGACGGGCTGCAATTCGTCGGCGAAGCATATCCTACATATGCTCTATTGCATTCAAGTCCGATGAGTATGCTGGCCAATCTATACGGGTGATATCCTCCGATTGAAGGCATTCGTCTACAATGTTTGCACGGAGAGGACGGGCGTTGTCATCCATAAACAGAAATTCAGCACCCATGGCGCCCCGAAACAAACGTGCATGTTGTTCCAGAATGACATCGCTATACATGTGGCCTGTCATCGTTACACTCTGAACATGCAGGTCAGTTCTGGAACCAAGAATAATTCCTCCCCAAACGATCCATCTTGCACCGCCTTGACGGTGTCGTTCAATGGTGTTCTCTTTGTCGTAACGGGTACCTGGCGCTCTCCATATTAAAGTCCGGCGAGAATCAGACGGTAAACTAAACCTGGACTCGTCGGAGAAAACATCACACAAGACCACTGTTGTGGTGTCCACAATGCATGCTCTCTACTCCAGGTTAATCGCAGGCCACAGTGAGTTGCGGTAAGTGGAACACATCTGACAGGCCTACGAGCATATAGACCAATGTGCCCTAAGCGTCTGTACACGGTCTGCCTTGAAACTGTCGTACTGGTTGTGAAGATCCCCTTTGGATCTCGCTTTGAGAACGAGAATAATTGTGAGTAAAAAAAGAACCAGTAGCCATTTTTATAAATAACTTTCTTTATTTGGTTATCTTTCCCAAATAGAATCAAAGACTTTTAATAACAAATAAATCAAAATAGCTTTATGAGGTTTAAAAGGGACTTTCCTTTATATTAACTTAAATATTTAATGATCCAATTAATTAATTATTAGAATATCGATCACGCAGTTATTTCCGCAATAAGAGATCCCAGAATTATATTCAATAATGTTCCTACTGAACATTTAACTTTAATCTCACTCCTAATATAAAACTTTAATGATACTTTAATTATAAATCAATATTTACCACACTGAATCTCAGCTCTTCCTGTGCCTAATTTATCCACCTAGAAATCTTCAATAATAAATCTCTAACTTCACTATCATAACTTCCTGCTTCAATCTCTCTCTCCTACTGTCTCACACTTTCCTATTCCGTTTGACTTAAATACTTTATCTAATCTGCATAATAAGGAATCCCTGTCCTCTTTTTGGAGTTGATTGGAAATAGGTAGGGAATTAAATTTCCCTAAAAAAGACGTCTCAGAAGGTTAGTGATAATGTTCCGTATAGATTTGTCACACGGTAGCTGAAGAGAGCTGACGAGACAGGTCTGATGCTGTGCTCCGTCTGTTTCTTTTGGCAGTAACTAACAAATACCGGTCCTTATTCGGCGTTGCAACTCAGGGGCGACCCCTGTGCTGTAACATCTACTCACATTATCATCATCTTGGAATCGTTGCCAAAGCCTGGAGATGACACTCTGGGCGATACCAAGTTCCTCGGATACTTCCAGCTGGATACATCCACATTCCAGTCATCCAATAATTCTACCGCGTAAAAAATCATCGAAATGCTTCCTTTGTGCCATAACTATGGGGTTATTGCACTGAAAGGCTTTTAAAGCACTTGTGAACAATTTTACTTCTTTGTCACCATTCTTTATATACCCCTCTCTTACACTCTCGTCGTTGTGACGTATTATCCGCGCCATCTGGTGGTTTCCTGTAGTTTGCATATTCTTCTTCAAGATGTGTATGATAATTATACACACACACACAGGTGAAATTTTTATTTTAGAGTTCAATGTCTGTCTGATTTAATTATCCTTAATTTATGGACATGAATGTAGTATCTTATACATACACAAAATTGAATAGCACAATATGCTTCCAAATTTGTTATACTTCTGTAAAAAATACCTGTGCATATACATAATCAGAACCAAAACATTTTTCCTCTAAATAGTACCCAATATTTTCAAAATATTTTTTCATGCTTTGAAAAGAAATTTAAAATTCTAAAATTGTTCTATAATTTTTTCAAAGAAATTATCTAGTGATATTTTCATTAAATAACTCATTAACTATGTTTTGTTATTAATGTTATATATGTGTGTGCAAACGTACTTTATATATGTAAGTAATGTTATTAAACAAATGGTATCTTAATGAATATATATATATATATATATATACTGAAATTAATAAATAAACTAAAAAGAAAAAAACTTTTGAGCTGAAAAAGTTGTTGTTGTTATGGAGAGTAAATATAAAGTATCATTATAAAAAGTATATAAAAAATACTAAGGTCTATCAGAAATATTAAAAATATATATTATACAAACGGAGTCTGAACTTTGGTATATTGCTTTATTTCGAGTATACTCTGGAATCTTTAAAAGCTTGAAGTTTTGAAATGAATATGATTAAACGGATTTAAATATTTTGGTTCTTTTAAATTAAGGAAAATTAACAACGTAGACAGCCTTCAATAGCTCAAGCCCTTTTACTTAAAAATATGTTGAGGAAATCATAAAATATACCATTACTGAGATGTATCGAAAACGGTCTATTCATTTGAAACAATCTAGCAATAACTAAAAAACAAGTTCGGACTCACTAATGTTGTACGATTGCTTACCGATTATATCTTCAAAGGCTTTCTGAGTAAAGACGGTGGAACCTGGCGTGTTTTTTTCTTTGTTTTTGTACTAACCTAGCTGTACTCTGTCTTGAAAACCATCCCCGCGCTTAAGAAGCTCACGTTTTTATTTTATTCATATACTTTACCCTGCCTTTGGACACCAGCTTCACTTAGGATGATGACGTATAACTTTACACTGCCTTAGGAAACAGTCCTTGCTCATGATGTTGACGCATAGCACTACCCTGCCTTCCGAAATCGCCCTTCTTCGGGATCCTGACGCATAATTTTACCTTGTCTAAAAACACCTTCATTTTGGATGCTGATGTTTTCATTATTTCCAGATAGGTTTACCCCGTCTTCGGACACCATTTTCGCTTAAGAAACTGACATTTTTATTGCTTCGACATTGCTTTACTTTGTCTTCGGAAATCGTTAAAAATGAATACCTGAATTATTTTGAGCTCATATTATTAACAAAAAATATGATGACATTGTTTTTCAGTAAATGAAGATAATAAGTAACCGTTGTTCGCTGCATTAACAATGTTTGATAAAAAGTTTTTAGTATAACTGCCTTTTAATTTTACATATCTTTTTTTAGTTTAAATCACTTAAATAACAATTCACTAATATGTATTAATTTCCTTATTTATAATAAATACATATCTCGCCAAAATATGTGCAAGAAATGTCTGGGGTAAATTTTTAAATGTATATTTTTTCCCCTTCAATTTCAAAAGCAGCTTAAATACACTGCTGGCCACCGTAAATTCAACACCCTGAAGGAAGCATGCAAATAAGATGAAATTTACAACATGCATTAGCGGAGGTGAGATATGCAAATGATTAGAATTTCAGCGCAGACACACATCACGCGCGCCTGCGGTGCCACCTCAAAACGCTACTTAAAGCAGGGAAATTTCGACGATTGTGTTTTTCTTGTGGTTTTTTTCAAAAGACGCTCAGTTATGTCTCGTAGAAAACAGCTATCAGGTTTTGATCACGTATCCGAGTTCGACAGAGGAAGGATAGTGGCCTACCGAGATTGTGGATTATCTTTCAGGGAAATCAATAGTCGTGTTGGACGAAACCAAACAACTGTAATGCGGATAAGTGACCGTTGGATGCAGGAGGGTACGACGGACCGATGTGGTCGATCGCATCCACCTCAGTGCACCACTTCACGTGAGGACAGGCAAATTGTGCGCATGACAATGACGAATCGCACTGTCACATCACGAACCATAGCATAGCACAGCACATTGAGTCTGTAACGCATCATTCAGTGTCTGCGCGTACCATTCGACGCCGTTTACAGCAGAGTGGTCTGTCCACAAGACGTCCATTACTTGGTCTACCCTTGACGCAGAACCACAGATGTCTCCTCCACCAATGGTGCGATGGGAGGCAGAATGGAATGAAGTTGTCTTTACTGACGAGTCACGCATCTGTCTGCAACACTACGATGGTCGGAGACACCGTGGAGAGAGGATGCTGAACAGCTGCGTTATGCACCGCCACACTGGTCCTGCACTGGGTATTATGGTATTGTGCGGTATTGGATATCACTCTCACACTTCTCTAGTACGCATTGTCGGTACTTTAAACAGCCAATGGCATTGCCTTACCTTCAGGGCTTGGTCACAGCCATATTTCAACAGGATAATACGCGACCACACGTGACACGCGTTGTCCAAAGGTTCTTCTTCAATCACCAGATTGAATTGCTTCCCTGGCCGGCTCGCTCTCCAGATCTTTCGCTGATAGAAAACATGTGCTCCACGGTTGCTCAACGGTTGACTCAGATTACCCCCCAACTTCCACACCAGATCAATTTTGGCAACGTGTGGAAGCTGCTTGGTCTGCTGTACCCCAAGAGCATATCCAAAATCTCTTTGAATCAATGCCGAGGTGTGTGGCAGCGGTGATCTCCAGCAATGGCGGCTACTCTGGCTACTGGTTTTGGCAGGAACCACACTTCACATAAGTCTATAAATTTAATCATTTGATACTTGGTCAACATGTTATCTACAAAATAAATTTTGTTGTGCTATCTCTTGTCTTTCTTGGTGTTGCATTTACGGTGGCCAGCAGTGTAGTTTTAAAAACAAATATGTTGTTAATACCAGTAAAAATGTCTTCATTTCTGTCTTCTTAATATAATTTTAAGAAATTTAAAAAAAAAAAATTTTAATTATTTAAATATTTTAAAGAACAATTTGAGATTATTCACCTAAACTTTGGGTTTTGGAGACGAATTCATTTTTTAAGGAGATAATGACTCCATCAACTCTCAACTAACGCTTCTGGAGCCTTTTTAACTGACCACAACTTCTGAAAACACCTCAATAATCATCTGTTTAAAGCCCAGTAGATCATATTTGGTAAGAACTTGAAGTTAGACTAAGGAGATACGGCACGTAAAAACAAAATGTGACCTAAAAACAATGATCACAGAAAAATGAAGAAACATCGATGCAGAAATTACAAAAAATCGAATGAAATCTAGACATAGACGTTTAAAAGTTGTTGTGGATGCTAAAAGATATCCTACTAAGTACTAAAAAAAGTACAGTAGTTAAAACTATGCTCAGAATTTTTTTAAGTGTACGAAGAATTTCATGCCGTAATTTTTTAGTAGTTTTTGATCATTAATTTTTTAAAATAATAGTTACACTGTATTTTAAAAATTGACAGTTGCAGATATTATTTATAAAATTTTAATTCCATTGTATTAATTTTTATAAGTTGAAAACATCTAATAATGTTAAATAAATTAATTAAATATTAATATATTTAACAACATTTTTTTTAAAATTCAGTGTATGTTTGAAATATCGTTTTGGGTAACACTGTGCATTTACGGAGAGAAAATATTCTGTTTTATAAAATAAGGAAATAAAAAATGCCGTTCGATTTTATATTTAATTATTTATATAAGTGGAATAACACCTGCTAAATAAGTAATTTCCTCCATCTAGATTGCTTACTTGTTTTTTTGCTTGAGAAAAGAAAATAGAGTTTATTACAAGAGTAAAATTCTCTGTTCGATGAAGCTAACTCAAAAAAAGAAAAGATTTATAATTAAATAAAATGTGAAGAAATATACGTTTGAGATCTGTAATAATTTCTATAAAATTCCTCTTTAATTTTGCCTGAAACTACTGAACAAATTCTCAGATCAGCTGGCTTAAAAGGCCATTCTGCGAAAAGTAATTTTAAGTGAGATAGAAGAATCGAAAATTGTGACTTAGATTCCCAAAGTCAATGATAAAGCAGACAATATTTTATCGGAATCGTATGTTGTTTGCACATCTGAGAGCCAATTTTCCATTTTCGATTCTAGTAACCTACAACAGAATAGAAAAAGAATAAATTGTTTAATCATAACATATCTTATATATATTTGGAACAGTGTGTCACGGTAGTAAAATGAATAAAGAATGCATTAAAAGACATTGTAAATGATGCTGTGAAAATAAAAAACACTTTATAAAATCAAGATAATTAAATTCCAGTTTATTTGTTCTATTATTAGCAGGATTTTTTAGAAAATGTAGACCCCTGCTGTTACACTTGGAATTCAGATTAATTTTAAATGAATCAAGTCATAACAATGCGCTGTAATTATGTGATGATAATATGGTTGCGAAGTTTATCTTATTCAGTACACATATGAGAGATTGCTGTTCTAAATGAAGTAAATATATTGAATGAATATATTATAAAATTTTTTTTTAAAAATGAGCGCTTTGGTTTTAAGTATTGTAACATTTTATATCTCAAACAGGATGATGGGTAATGATTAGAAAAACTAAAATAAATTTGTAATGAATGAATTCATATGAAAATGAATTGAATTTAAAGGACAGTGTCTTCAAACACGTATCATGGATCACACAATTTTTAAACAAAAAAATATAAGAGTATATTTTTTAAGAGAGAAAACAAAGTATGGATAAATAAAAAATTATTTCGAGTACTATAACAAATCAGAAATTTTTGCTTCACTCAGTCATAAACATCTAAATGTTTTTTTTTATTTCCTTTCAAATGGGGCTGCAGATTGTTAATTACCATTGCATACCACTTACATTCCCCGAGAACTGGTATCACCTTTTCGTGGGACACCATATAAATGGATACCAGTTCCCATTATGCTATTTTAATTCCCAGCTTTCACTCCAGAGGAAGGTATTTGAGCTCTGCGCAATTGTACTAGAAAAATAACTTCGCCGATAGCACTTAAGCCAGTGCTTCTCAAACTTTCTATACTTTCTATACCCTTTTCGATCACAATTTTTATCGCGCCCCCCTTATACATTAATAATGTACTTAATGCAATAATAATGAACTTTGATACTAAAGCTATAATAGGCGATTTTAATTATAAACCATACAAATTAGTAACATAAGTATTAAATTTTGTATACTACTTTTAAGTAATAAATAAAATAATAGGATAATTATTATGTGTGTTATTTTTCCTTTCTCTAATTTTTAAATTGAACATATTGCAAAATGCGGTGGCTGCTTAGAAGACAGAATATAAATATCTGCTAAATATAGAAAAAGAACTCAGAGGGTCAATTTCTAATCATAAGCATTCCTTATAAAATCTTTGCTTTGCAAGACAAGCCCTTGAAAGTCGTTATTACTTATTAAACTTGTTCTTAATTTAGTATTAATTAATTAGTTATAAACTACTATGGAGCACTGACACTTTAAAAGTATACCGGCTGAAGTACCCTCTTGCACGAGTTCATTTAAAAGAGAATGAAACATTATTGAAATAATCGCTGAATTTTGTAAGGAGAGTAAAGCCAAGTGCGCGACAATGTTTACAAAAATGTAAAATGATTTTTTTAAAATGATTGCTCAAAGTATAATTAGTTTAAAGCGAACTATAATTTTAAGCCTTACAGAATTATCATTTAGAATTGATGTTGAATAACGAACAATAATATAAAATTCAGATGAAGAATAATTGTATTATTTTTAATATTTAAAGCGAAAAGACTTCAACATGTTTTAACCCTGGAGCAGGCGCGCACTCGATACTAATGGTCCAGCGGGGTTATTGAGTCACCCCAATCCTTTTTTTATAATTATTTTTATAGTACACAATAAAAATCGTAATTTCAGTGAATAATTTAATTATGAGAAAATATACTTAAATACTTTGAAGGACTTTTCAACTTTTCTTTGGTAACAAATAAACAGTTTTGCCAGAATTAACGATTTCGTAATCTGTGTGTAACGTGTGACCACTTCCGGGTAAAAAGTGTATTCTTTATGATAATGTATATGTAACTAATAAAAAATTTTGTAAATCGTTTTTCGTTGTGCTTTATATATTTTAGAATACTCTTAAATATATATATACTCTCTCCGTGGTTTTTCAAATATCATAAAACTCTTTTCATGGAAAAAAAGCGCAACACAGAAATACATTACTTACAACTTCCCTAAATGAGAAACAAACACATAAGAGAGGGGTCATAACTAACTGCACCAATAACTTAGACGGTCAAACAGATTACAGCTATAATGTGCAGTATTTCAAAAATAATGACAGTGATGAATTTTTTATGTTCCTAAATTTTTTCGATTCTGGGTCCGGGATCTGTTTTTTCTCTGAATGAGTAGTATGTTAGGATTAAAAAGGAAGCGTAATAAAAAAATCTCTCATCATGGAATTACAGCAAATCAAATTAAAGTTTTTATTTGGTTATAGGATCAAAGATAGCTAATTAGGTATTGAAGAAGTTTTTAGATGACTTAATATCGCGTGCCTATAAATTATATCAGAGTAAAAGTTCATTTTTTATTATGTGTGAAAGTATTTTGTTTTAATTCATTCCAGTACATTAAATATTTTTAAATCTTTTATTTTCGATATGCTCGCGCCCCGCCAGGGGGCGCGCCCCACAGTTTGAGAAACACTGACTTAAGCCAAACAGGCATTATAGTGGCACAATCATACGACAAGGACAATGGCGACTTTTTGCATCATGAAAAACCACCGACTTGAGTCAAGGTCATCTTGAAAGGACCAGGCCGCGGCAGAGTTTTGATGACATCACGAAAGGAGGGAACGCTTTTCTACGCGCATTCACTCTGTGAGAAATATAAAGCTTTGAACATTTATTTCTTTTCATGTCATAGACTAAAATTTTCGCATTTATATTGATTATTTTTTTAAATCCTCACTTAGAATACTTTCAGATGAAAGTTATGTATTAACACGCTAGAATGATGCATAATATTTTCCCGGGAAAAGGGACAAAATCACTCATGAAAGGCTCCTAACATTATAAGAAAAACCTAAGAAAAAACTTCAATCAGATAAAATTTTAAAAAAAAAATTTACTTTCAAAGAAAATTTGAAAAGTAGAACATTAGAGGCATATTAATAAAAAATCATATATGTTTCATGAATATTGCAGTGTCCCTAAACATTTCTGGGTAGCCTAAATCTTTTAATATATTAAGTACAGTCACATTGTTTTCTTCAAAAAATTTTAAAACTAATTTAACATTTTGTTTCTCGAAATTTTTTTAAAGCTTATAAACATAATTTAGGAGCTAATTTAACAATAATGTTCATTTCTTCGTTATAAATTTTAAATAATGGTGAAAAAGATGTTTTTCAGATTTGAGAAAATTCTGAAGGATCAGGATACATTAAAGAAGAATCGGCATCTTTCTGATTCACACAACCAATATTATTTTGTATAGATTTGATAAGATGTACTGAATCAAAAATAAGATGTAATTTTTTTGCATTATTAGCTGGATTCTGAATAATACTCTTTATGGAACCATTACACAATTTAGAAAAACAATTTCTATTTTCTCTGTTATTATCACTTACAATGCAAACAACTGAAAAAAATCTACCTTTTCCATTAGTGACAAAATTTCTAAAGTCATAGAATGCAAGTCTTCAGCATTCATGTTCTTTACAGGGTTCAATGATACTATTTCTTTATTTATTAAAGAGTATAGAAAACAATGAATCGTAGTAGCTGCTTCTCCTTTCTCAGTAAATCCAATGATTTTATTACATTTATATGTAATTGCTGATTTGATGAAAATTTCATCAATTTGTAATATTACCTGTTTCTCATGGTCTTTCAGTTCTTTACACCCACCTCGTAGATAATTTTCATTAGCCAGAGTTGACAAACCTTAAGTAACATTTAATCCAGATGCAACTCTCTGTAATTGTCTCACACTAGGAAGAATTATATATTCCCCATATCTCTTACATAGGAATAATATGGGGTAGATTTAATGTACATGCACAAAGAAAAAAACATTAAATTACTGCAATACTTACGTCCATGTTTATTCAAATTTAATAATTTCATTTGCTGCCTCGAAATTTTCAGCATTACAGTTTTCAATATACTTTTCCCACGATTGAATAGCCATAACATGATGAGGAACAAAATTAATGGAACAGATTTCTTCAGACATTTACTGTATTAAGAATATTTAACAATTCGCTGAACTATGTTTTAACCTAGGAGGATTATTAAGAATTTTTCCAACAGAAGGTATATTTAATTCACGATTACTATGAAATATAACAATAGAGATATCTGTATTTATTTTCAGGTATTTTAAAATAGAAGTACAATTTTCGCAATTCGTAAAACGAAATGTTATGCAACTTTCACAATCATGTTTTAGAACACTATTTTTAGATAAGAAATCAGATACGGGATTTTCTCGCATTAGCAGATTTTTTTTAAAACATTCAAAACTGGTAATTTCATCTTTCTTAACGAAATTAGTAAACAGTTGTCTAATTGTTTCATTTTTTCCTTTCATTGAATTATCACCAAGCGTTCCTTAATTTTTTCATTCAAGTAGGATGGACAACCAGGGAAAATGCAAGGATATGCATTATCTAATAATTTTGGATACACTCTAGGTATTTCTATAACAGTACCAGTCTTGTCTGTAATTTTATCTTTTCTCACAATGAAAGATTCAGGGAAATGTTTAATGCACACTACACTACTGTTAGTATTTTTAAAATCCCTAGGAATTTTCTTTTTCTATGTTTGTAACAACTGTTCATCTTTTGGGAAACGACACACAGAAATGTACGGCTGCCCCGGTTTATTAGAGAAACAATTTAGTACAAAAGAGTAACGAGGCATTACTAGGAAATGTGTGCAGTTTTAGGTTAAGTTATTAATAATATTTTTCAGTTAATTAAGATTTGTGTGTGTGGCAGAATAAACAAAACACTAATTTTACATTTAAACACTAATTTCATTAAACAGTTTTAATTTCTAAGAAATATATACATATGAACTGTTACCATAGTGAAATATTAATGTTTATAGCTTTCATTGTCTGAATCCCTTAGTAATTACCTGCTCTAAATGTTTTAGTTTTTTTTTAGAAATGCTATCTCTATAATTTCTCATATAGAAGAGCATGAAAAAATCAAGAACATGGAATGCATGTAAACACAATTTAGGAAATGAATTTGTAATAAGATTCATCGATAACATGGGTATTTTTGTTTATTTAAAAATTTTGACATCTACTTCTAATGTTTAAGAAGAGGTTTATATCTTATACAATTATTGTACTCAATTCTTATATCTTACTGATAATATCTAATAAAATTCTTTGGAAATCTTATGAATGGCTTTTTAAATTTATTTACTTCAAAAAAGGATTGTTTTTTAAAAATATTTACAAAAAAGTATTAAATGTCATTAACCCAAACAGATAAAATGACTAATAAAGAGTCAAATTATGCAGAATTTCTAATATTTTCACTAAATTTAAACTGAAAATATCTCATTAGATCTATGACATGAAATCTTAATTTTTGAACACCTAATGATTTGGCAGTTAACAGTAAAGAAGGATTAAAAAAAATATTTGTTTCTTAAAAATCTCTGTGAATTTTATTTGCTTTAATTTGAGCACTATCAAAATTAATTTAATCAAATAAAATGTATCACAGGTAGGAAATAGAAAGCAAAAACAGAAAACTCTTCTTTACATTTGTAAGTTATCTACAAAACCTTTCATAGTGTTTTTGATCTAAATTTCTGATTTTAAATTTGATCATTTCTGTAGTGAATGCTTCTCAAAATTTTTTTCTTTTTCCATTTCTGTAGTGAATGCTTCTCGAAAAATTTTTCTTTTTCCCTGTAATATTGTAAAATTATTAGGTAAAATAAGTTTTACAAATATATATATATTTGTTTTTTGATATGACATGGTTATATATCAGATTCTTGCTTCTAGTTTTAGATAATTAAATGCTGAAGTATCTGTGTTAACTACTCTGAAGATGTGAAAAATAAGTAAAATTTATGTTAACTAAACATTATATGTACTCAATATAACATAACTTAAAATAAATAAAAATTCGCTTTGAAATATTTACATTCTTGTAGAAGTCTACACCTATCCAAAATCGAACCATTTCAGCAAAATAAGACACTTTAGAAAGTAAAATGTAAAATTTAAGAGCAAAATAATTGTAAGCAATAGTAGTAAACAAACGACAGCATATTCATCTGACCCAGTCATCCCGTGAATTTAGTCCATTGAACTCAATGTAAAAAAAAAGAACTGATTGAACTATTAACAGATTCTATGTTAAAATACAGATATGAATGAGAAGATCTTGAGATTCGGTTAAAAATTTACACAGAACATCTTCAAAACTTCAGCAAAGCTATAAAAGGTCTTCGTTACAACATATTTATGAGAAAAATGTTTGACGTGCCAGAAAAAACACATAATACAGAAATAAATTGGATGATTAACATGAAATACAAAAACACATTTATGAAACAACCTTGCTGTTTGGTATCCAGCTTCAAACTACATTGGACTTCATTCCAAATCCTTTAAATTTCTGGAAAAAAATTATGAAAGAAAAATTATTTTTTAAAAGGAAAATTTATAAATAAATATTGATCAGTCAAAAAAATTCATAATGCAATCAATGTTTAGAATAAATTGAAAATAATTAGATTTATATTCTTCAGATTAACAAATATGCATGAATTAAATAAATACAATTATTTTCCAATATTAATAAAGTTTGAACATACCAAAATAAGTGAGCAATAACCCCTGTTTAGTTTGCACCGATTCATTACACATTAATTTAAAATCTCTAAAAGATTACACCACACATTAAATGGCGAGACTAAGATAAAAGGAATTTTATTAGAGCGTTCTCCATACGCTCTTGTTCTCTGTCTACACATACACTGTTTACACACTGTTTTTTCACACACTAGCACCCTCTCGCGACAAATATGCACCTGTTGTTGTGGGCGTCACAAAAACCATTTGTTCAACACTGAACATCCACCCCCGGGTTGAATGACACATTCAACAACTTTCACATAATACAATAATGCACAAAACCAATGATACACATAATACAAAGACAATAATACTCAATACAGAAAACACTAATACTCAATAAAAGTAATATCGTTCAATACACAAAAGATAAAGTACTCAAACACACAAATTGAATTGAAAAAATACACAAATTTGAAATTTTCACATACATTATTCACTTGAAAAGGTAAAATACAAAGTTTAGTTATTGGACGTTTAAAAATTCCATTTTTAGTTTTCACTAACACTACTCGAATTTTATTATCTTTACCATGATACACTTCAAGAATTCTACCAAGAGGCCAATTACACACGGGTAAATTATCCTCTTTCAGAATTACCATATCATGTATTTTTACATTATTCTTTTCAAAATACCATTTATTTCGATTCTGAAGTGTACTCAAATAATTATTTGACCAACGTTTCCAAATATGTTGCACAATTTTTGTTTGTTTTTGCCACACTTTTAACCTGTTACCAGACACTTCAGTTAAACTTGGCTCCGCAATGGCTGTGATGGGACGACCAACTAGGAAATGACCAGGAGTCAAAGCGTCAAAATCGCCAGGGTCACACGACAAGGGGTAGAGGGGACGTGAATTGAGAACTCCCTCAATTTGGTTAAGAATGGTTAGAAATTCTTCGTATGTAAATCTTAAATTACCCATTACACGCCTGAGGTGATATTTGACGGCTTTCACTCCAGCCTCCCACAGGCCTCCGTGATTTGGAGCTCTTGGGGAATAAAGCTCCACTCAACACGTTCTTCACACAAAAATTTACTCAAATTACTAACACAATTACTCATAATTTCTCTAAGTCTTTTTAACTCTAACTGTGTGCCAACAAAATTGGTAGCGTTGTCTGAAAATATACGCTCCGATTTTCCTCGTCTGCTAAAAAATCGCTTTAACGCTGCAATAAAAGCCTCACTAGATAAATCAGTAACTATTTCGAGGTGACACGCCTTTGTCACCATACACACAAAAATGCACACATAGACTTTATTTAAAACTCCCTTTCTTTGATTAGGATATTTAATCCAGAAATGTCCACAAAAATCTATTCCCACCTTGTTAAAGGGAAAACTCTGAGAAATTCTCTCGGCTGGTAATTGACCCATAATTTGTGAACAAGTAACAGGTTTTGCCTTAAAACAGATTATACAGTTATTTACAAGTTTTCTACACATATTACGACCATTTAATGGCCAGAACCTTTGTCTAACAATAGACAGTAAGGTTTGTGGACCAACATGCAAATGTCTCTTGTGAGTCATTTCAAGAATTAAATTTGTTAATCTGTGATTATTAGGAAGAATTATCTGGTGTTTTTTATCAAAACACAATTTACTGTGGGCCAGTCTACCTCCTACTCGGAGCACATTTTCGGAATCTAAGAATGGTGAGAGATTTCTAATCTTACTTTGAGGGTTAACCATACCCTTACAGGACAAATCTTTTATTTCCGAGTTGAATTCCATTTGCGGAACCAGCTTCACAAGGGTAATTTCAGCTCGTTGAATTTCACACATCCTTAGTGGCCCAATTTGTTTGTTGGAGGGCCTTTTGCAATTATGGATGAACCTGTAAATATAACTGAAAATACACAAATTTTTCTGAAAATTATTAGATACAGAGAGGATATGGTTCAAAAGGTTGTTGTCTAAAATCACAGCCAAAGTTTTTCTCTCAGTAGGTTTTAATTCCTCCAAATAGGCACTTTCATCACTAAGTAGCACATTGTTGCTCACAGGAACAGTATTTCCTTCTTGTAGGAAACTCGGTCCTTTCCGCCACTTTTCACAGTTTATCAGTGAATCAGCACTGATGCCTCTCGTTAGAAGATCTGATGGATTGTCCTTTCCAGGACAATGACGCCATGAATCTTTGTCTGTTAAAGATCTATCTCTTTCACTCGGTTGGCGACGAAAACCTTCCATCTGTTGCTGGGACCTTGAATCCAACTCAAGGCTATAGTCGAATCTGTCCAAAAGTAGTTGGTTGTAGATATTTTCTCATTGAGAACACGTGAGACTTCTTTCGCCAACCTCGCAGCAAGCAACGCTCCCATTAGCTCCAAACGTGGAAGGGTTAATACCTTTAGAGGAGCCACACGGCTTTTGGAAGCTAAAAGATGTACCGAGATTTTGTCAAAGGTTCTCAATCTAACGTACGAAACAGCTCCATATGCCTTAATACTAGCATCTGAGAACGTATGTATTTCACACTCCGGACAGTTCACACTATCACATTGCAGGGCATATCGAGGAATCTGAAGTTCACATAAGAAAGACGCTTCCGAACACCATTGTTCAAACTTCTCTCTAATATCAGGCAGCAACTCTTCGTCCCAGTCCGTTTTTCTCTGCCATATTTCTTGGAACAAAATTTTAAATCTTATGGTGAAGGGGGACGCAAATCCCAAGGGATCAAATATCCTGCCTGCAGCCATCAACAAAAATCGTTTAGTGTTCTTTCTTTTTTGAAGGAAGTCTAAGAGACTGGTCAGACGAAGACTGAGATAGTCTTTTTGAAGATGCCATAAAAGCCCCAAAACACGATGTGGATGGTTCACGAAATCGTTCATATTTAAATGATCAAAATGTTCCAACTGCCATTGCTTCATTAACTCACAGTCATTTGAAATCCACTTCCGCAGGTTCATTCCTGCTTCACTCATGATTTTTGCCGCCTTGCTCGACAAATCGAATGCTGATTTTGCATCATCTTCACCAGTGACGAGGTCGTCCACATAAAAGCAATGATCAAGTGTCCGCACAGTATCAGGATACTTTTCCATGTACTTCCCTATATGCGTCTTAATCGTTGCAGCCAAAAGAAACGGAGACGCGTTCACGCCAAAAAGAACTCGATTAAATCTGTACACCTGCACACCCTTTTCGCCGTCATCTATAAGGAACCGTACTACATCTCTATCCTTTGGAGCCAAGGAAATTTGAAGAAACGCTTTTTCCACATCTGCTAAAACAGCTACTTTGTTCGAACGGAAGGAGATCAATAGGTCTAAAATATTAGGGTTCAAATTGACTCCATGGAAAAGGCAGTCATTTAATGAAAGTTGTTTTTCTTCATGAGCACTAGCGTCAAACACTAGTCGCAGTTTCGTTGCGAGAGATTCGTTTTTAATTATCACTTGGTGAGGAAGATAAAACACAGGGTTATTCGTTGGAATAAAGGGATTTGTTACCTTCTCAATTATTCCCTCATCCAAATAATTCTTTAAGACCTTACAATACTCAGAATACAACACCTTATCCCTTTGCATTTTCCTCATAAGACTTCCAAGTCGTCTTTTCGCTAAACTAAAATTATCACTTAACTCATTACTATATCTTTTCCACGGGAGTTCTACCTCATATCTACCATTTTTAAAATGTACTCTCTGCTTAAACATTTCAAAGCTAACGTCCTCCTCACTACAACAATTCTCGTTTTTGACACCAATCGATTCTAACTCCCAAAAAGACCTTAATGTTGTATTTAAATCACCATCTCTAATTAATCCACAATGAATATTGTTATCCCTCACCTCATCTCCTACACTTCCGCTAACTACATATCCAAAAACAGTATTTTGTAAAAGTAGTCTTGAATCTCCACAATAAATTTGGCCTGGTCTCAGTAATTCGTAAAATATTTCCGCGCCTAACAACACATCAATTTTACCAGGAATATTAAATTTATAATCGGCTAGTTTAATTTCGTTTGGCATATCTAGCGACACATTTATTATTTGTGACGGAGTCAAATCGGTTATCCTTCTTACAACTAATAAATTTAGCTCCTTTTTGAAACTTAAATCACCGTTAAATATGGAGGTCGTAACTCCTCCATTTATTGTCATTGTTGACTCATTTAAACAAGATACTAGCAAATTAATTTTCTCATTTTTTAATTGTAATCTATCTGCACAGTCTTTCGTAATGAAGTGTGACTGACGTCCAAAAGCGCTCTTACCTCATGTAAAAGGCCATATTTGTCCCTTAAGAAGCACTGGACGCTACTCAGTAAAACGGTTCGCGTTTTATTCTTTAAAAAGCTGGTTGCTACGAACGACTTGTTTTCTTCATTTTCACCTTGGGTCAAAACACAAAATATAGGAAAATTGAAGACTGACCTCTCACCAAGTGACAACTTTCTCTCCACACTAAAAGGACGCTTCCTTTCTTTTCATTCGTGATCGTTGAGTATACTACAATTCCTTATTTTCAGTCCCGGCCATTTCGGGCTCTGACGGACCATTGTTTAGTTTGCACCGATTCATTACACATTAATTTAAAATCTCTAAAAGATTACACCACACATTAAATGGCGAGACTAAGATAAAAGGAATTTTATTAGAGCGTTCTCCATACGCTCTTGTTCTCTGTCTACACATACACTGTTTACACACTGTTTTTTCACACACTAGCGCCCTCTCGCGACAAATATGCACCTGTTGTTGTGGGCGTCACAAAAACCATTTGTTCAACACTGAACAACCCCTTTCCCACAATTCATGGGCCTATCTTATCAGTTCACAGAGCTTGAAGAGAGAACCTTCATCCTCCATACAGGAAAATATTCTCCTGAACATAATCAGAATACTGCGAATCCTTAGAAAGTTTCCCTAGAAAACAGTTTAATTTCTGAGCACCACAAATTCGTTAGGTTATTTGAATCTAAAATTTTTTATAAATATAACAATACCTGTAATAATGAACAATGCTTAATTTATGAGATCTATGTTAATTATAGATTACTATGTGCAAGATCAAAATAAATAGCTAAGACAAAGGCTTAGCTGAAATTATCATTTCAATTAGGAAATCATCACAATCATAAAACGTTGTACAATATATTACACTAATTTTTCAGCACAACAGATTAAATGTGTACATTTAAAATTTAATAATTTATACAAAACTAGTGTCTAGATAATTTTGATTTAAACACTACGTAATTACACTTTACAACACAAAAAACAATGAATTCATACAATATTCGTGTAAAATAACAAAAACAGGTTATTTATTGAATTAACATATGTTTAAAAAATACAAGGGATTTTGTAAATAATATAAATCAAATCAGTCGAGAAAACTACTTCATATTATTGTTATGAAAATGGTCGCCAAAATTATGGTCAAGGTTACCATAAATAAGACTCGAGCAATGTTTGCAACAAAAAATACATAAGATTATTTCGATGAAATACAACAAAATTAGAATGGAATCATTTTAATACTAACCTGTAATGAAATGCTTATGGTCGCTTGACATCATTGGGCACTGGAACGCGAAGCGTTCCTCCGTCCCATACTTAACGTATTGGGCGCTTGATGTTGGTTGGCCTGCTTTTGAGATGGTGTTTCCTTATTGGTGGACATGGAAGGAGACCGTGGGCGGGGCGAACTGGTGATTTCGGCGGTCTCAGAAAAAATCAAGTCCAAATTCGTGCAAGCAGACGAGAAACTCGTCTGCTATTGGTCGTCAGGAGTCGGTGAGCGAGAACTCTATTCGCTGCGCCTGGTGTCGAGTTTGTAATTAAGAATTTAGAGTTGGGAACTTAAGTGGGTTGAAATGCTTATGTAGCGTTTCGCTTATTTTATTCCTTTACCCAAAAGTGCTCTGTGTGGCGTGCTCGTCTTAACCAATCGGTGAAGGCGAGCCTAGCTCCGGCGCTCTTTCGAAACTTGTGACGTCATAGGCTCTCCTTCACCGATTGGTTAAGATGAGCACGCCACACAGAGCACTTTTGGGTAAAGGAATAAAATAAGCGAAACGCTACACTTATTACAAAACACAGATTTAGGATTTGCTTTCCAATTCTTTCATTGCAAAGCAATCTCCCTTTGCAGCCTTCCAGATGGACTTGCAGGAAAGCGGTATATTTTAACTGTAGATAGCAAATTTATATCGCTTCTCATGCTGCATTCAAATACAGAACAGACAGTTCCAAGTTTGCTGTTTCTTGGGCTACTTATTTTAAATTGATAAAAAAATTTTCTAATGAAATCTAAGCGAAATTAAAATTGCCTCCTCATACAAATGTATACAAAACAATGTTATTTTGCTGAAACCGGAAGACAAAAAGGGTTCCAATGACATCAGCGCCCCCATAGTAACCTTTACATTAGAACTTGTCCATAAAACAAAATATCTTTTTTTACAAATAATCAAGGATGTTGGCATATAGGCGTCAGTTTATTATATCGTGTTCTCAAGACTCAAAAGAAAAAAATTCAATGAAAAGAATAAAGTTATACAGTAATATAAATATCGTACCCCCTTTTTTATGGTTAATAAAGAAATCCTGATTAATCCGTTTCCCAGAAAATCTAGTCAATTTATCCTGAGTAATGAATATAAATACATGTGGGATAATCTATCAACTACTTCAGCATACAAGATAGAAGTGTGAATGTAATCGTTTCTCTCGCCAAATTCTTCCCTCCTTTGATGACGTGACTACTTTCAGGTCAATCCAGTGTCAGCGCTTACTCTCTTCTAGATAGCTTTGGTAGAGTCCAGTCGCTTCTTTCCTTCCTCTTTTTACTTTGGAGATTGGCAACCACACTGAAACTCTCTCATTGGGAAAAGTAATTAAAAACTTTCTCCGAATACTTCAAAGTTTCAGTCTTGTGTCTTTTTGAAACGAAAATTGCTGACATCCGTTCTAAACCTTAAGATTTCCGCTACTGGCTTTCCCGAGGAGTTCCTTTTGTAATAAAGCATTTTTTTTTTTCAATATGATCATGTGGATTCATTGCTTGGTGTGCTAATTACCCCAGTCAAAGCATTCTTAAAACTAGTTTAAAAATAGGAATATATATGGCATTTAAATGTCGAATGTCATTTTCCAGGAAGAATGTTTGTGGACAATTGAGAAAATTCACTTCATCCAATATTATACTCCTTTAGCTTAATTCTGGCAAAAGACGCTGAAATGATGATTGTTTTAAAAAAAAATTATGCTGTCACCTTGTAACTGCAAATGAACCTCATTAAATTTAGTAAATCTTTTAAATAGGTAAAATCTGGTTTCCATTTGATTTAATTTTCTCCTAAAGTTGTCACGATCTGATTTAATGAGAGCCACTATTGTAGACCCTTATTTACACCTCATTGATCTCCAAATTATTTTTTTGCTGACGTGGACCCCTAGAAGGTCTTCATAGACCCCTGGGAGTCTATATAGACCACTTTGGGAATTACTGGTCTAAATAAAGATTCCATCCATTGAAAGGATTTCCTTTATACAAGTAATCACTTTATTTTTTTATAAATGAATTTTATCTTAATTTATTAAAGGAGATGTCACTCATACTTTATAAAAATACTGCTAATTATAGAAAACAGAATGTGAAGTTTAAGGCACATAAATTGGGTATATGCTGTATATATTTAAAAATATACATCACTTACAAATCCTAAGCATCAAAATCAAAGCAAGGAAAATTAAATGCAGAAATTTTTATAGTGGTTCTGCCACCTGGATTCAATAAAAAAAAACTAAAATTTCAAATAAAAAACAAATTTTTTGAATAAAAAACTCCACAAATGCATAAATGACAGCAAATACGTGGTATAAAAATATATTTCCATGGACCAAAGAGAGAGAGTTAAACTGGCTTCAGAGGTATTTAAATCAACTTTTAAAATAATTTTTGGGGGATAAGAAATACCAATTCTTAAACCTTTTTCTTTATACAAGTATGAGTGATATCCCCCCCAATAATTACTGATATTTAAACGTTCATTAAAATTACTAAATTATAACAGTGTATATATGAATATTTACAATGGAAAATTTGCATAAAACTGTGATAAGTACATTTCATTCAATTTTAAAACATTTATTTCAATATTACACCAAATGATGCAGAACACAATTACAAAAGCATACAATACTACAATATCGATTAAAAGTTTTAAGTATAAAGAGACATTAGGTATTAATACAATTTAAAATATGCAAAACAAGAAAAATAATCAAATGTAAATATTATGCAGCCTTTTCTGAACAAAAAAAAAACTGTCTATAAAATAAATGCATGGTAATGAAAATGAGGGAAGGAAAAAAATAAACATTTTACCTTTTCAAAAAAATTTAATCATTTTTTTAATTTATAAAATTCAGTGGAATTTCTTTTCAAAAGGAAACTAAAGCTAAACAAAATATGAAATTTTATGAGAATGCTAAAGCATTAGACATGATTTAAGTGTAGGCTGTTCAGTTAAAGACCCTGATTTAGCAACAAAAATGTCACAAAATCTTAGCGAGATTTTCTCATCAACCGAGAATGAAAATGAAACCTTTCACAAGATGTGCTTTTACAACTGGTTTTATATTACCAACAGTTACACTTTGAGAGGTTTGTTGCAAAGCCTACAGGTTTCTCATGAGAATAGTTGAAGGTGAAGCTAAGAATGATTTTTTTTAAACTTTTGAATGGAAAGGGAGGGGGGGGGGTATTGTATTGGTGTATGCTTGAAGGATGGATAGTATCTAGTATGAATGGTCGAAATGTGGCAAACATATGCACTTGCTCAAGATAAAGGTAATGACTGACTGTGTTGTATAAACAGAAGAAAGATAATACAATGTGTGCAGAATTACAAGGAAGGGCTTCAGTGAGAGTCACTAGAGCCAGTGATCATCTGCTGCCATTTAGACATATTTTCCCCAAAAAGCCATTTCAAATACATGCAATTTTTTTGTACAATTAAGGTAATTTTTTTCCTACTTTGCCAATGCATTAAATAGTGATGTTTTTTACAACATATTCAATACCATTCATCCCCTTTGAATCATACTTTCCAAAATAATTTCCCTAAAGCTGCTATAATATGGAGAAAATGAATAATAATGTCGCACTATTCAGCTACACAAGGCCTTTGGGCAATGGACCACATAATTTTGAACCATGGTCAAGTGATGTGGACGACTCCTGAGCTCTGCCCCCCCCCTAACTACCATACCAAGGGGAGGACGTTTCAGCTCTCGACAGATTCAACATGCATCGCTGCCCTACACGGCGGGTCTTTAGTGGTACTGGGCTCGAACTCATGACATGATGCCATTATCCGATACCCTGACCACTGGGCTACCACAGCCCCGCTATAATATGGAAGATATCATGACAAATAGTATAGTTAATATCAGTATAATAAATTTCAATAAAACATGTATTTCAATACATCTTGAAATAATCAACATCAAACAACACACACACTATTTATATGCAGCGGAACCTGTTTTTGTGCGGTTGATAGGAACCGCACAAAAAAAACATTCAAAAATTTCATGAATTCTTACATATAACAAGCAAATTCATCGAAATAATGCAGAAATTTTTTTTTATGAGGTCGCACAAAAATAAAATTGCATAAAAAAAGACAACATAAAAATAGGTTTTACTCTATATACATAGGAACTAGACTCTCTATTTTCATACTCTAGTTACTAGAGTATGAACTTATCCTTAACTTAATACCTATGGTTTAATACTCTGGTTACTAGAGTATGAAACCATAGGTATTAAGTTAAGAATAAGTGATCTTTCTATGCTAGAAAAATATTTATAACTTAAGATCACATATACACAAAAGAAATTCAAAATAACCAAAGGAAAATTCAATTGATGAAATTCGTGATCCTTGATAAGGAAATATCATGACAAGTAACATGTTTAATTTCAATTAAAAAAAAAATTTCACAGTTTCAGACAAATTATACCAATACAGTACAAGAATACAGCAAAGCATTTTCACATAACTGGGTAATACCAATAATACAACAGAAATGATAGCAAAAAATAGAAAACCTTTATATGCTAGATAAATATTTAAAATTAATTAAAATAAGCATGTAACAAAATTCAAGCCAGTCCATGGGAAAATTTAATTGGGTACTCACAAGAAAATTAAATTCATGAATCTCATATCGAAATATATATATATATGACAATATGGAAATATTATACATGACAAGTAATACATTTCAATTGAAATTATAAATATGTACATTGAATAGAGACACATTATATCAATATGTTACATGAAATACAGGGACGTCTTTAGATTTCTTGAGGCCCTGGGTCCCTATGCAAAAGTAGGCTCGACCTGTAAACCTTAAAAGCACAGTATTAGCAACTGATTGCTGCTGCTAAGAATAATGATGGTGTGTGTGGTGGTAGTATTAGGCGTAGACATGGATGACAGTTATAACATAATTATGCAATATTACCACTTAAGCCAATTGGCATACAGTATGAATGCAGTTTTTTGGAGACTATTCCCAAAAATTAACCATTAATCATATTAGGGTCCTGACTTTATTGAGGCTGGATCGTAAAGGAGACAAGGGCACCACTGAGATACGTGCCCATTTGGCCCATGCCTAAAGACATCACTGATGAAATTATCAATATCAAGAATACAATACATTAATATACAGCAATAAAAAATTTTAATATGAAAGCATAAAAATAGATGCTAGAAAAATATTTAACTTAAAATGAACACACAAAATTCATGCATGTCCAGGAGAAAATTTAATTAAGTATGCTAAAAAGTAATTTAAATTTATCAATCTGGGTATGGAAATATATATGACAAATACATTTCACACATTTAAATTGAAATTATAAATCTGTACAGCGTATAGCGACAAATCATATTGATACAATACATGAATACATAGATAAACATTCCCCATGATACATATATTTAAATACAGCACATCAAGAATACAATACATTAATATACAGTGATTAAGAACATTAGATTGAAAGCATATCTAAGAATAGAAAACATTTATGTGATAAAAAAAAAATCTTAACTTAAAATCAACATGCAAAATCAATGCATTTCCATGAGGAAATTCAACTGGATATCTTTAAAAAGTCACTGTCAAAAAAAAAAATTCAACAGCACTGCTTATGATATGAAGAAGTTATACTTTTGAGAAGAAAATTACAGGGATATAATCATTAAAAAATAATACAGAAAAAATAATTTAGTACTTTTTTCATTACTAAAGATAGTAATGGCATACTGAATCTCACAGTTAAAATTACAGAAACTTTTTTGGCTAAAGTGTAGAATATAGGGCAACTTGGATTAGGCAATGTTTATTTTAGATGACAGAATAAACTTGGCTCTTCATTCTTTCAGCTTTGCTTCATTACTCTCAGAGCACCTATCACTACATATAGGTAGTTTGGCGACTGGAAAAAAAATTGGGTTTGCCAAGAGGCCCCCTATTCCCTACTTTAATACCTTTTTTTTTTTATCAAAGAATCAAATATAAACGTAAAGATTTTAATGAAATGTTCAGAAAGCAAAGTTAAATATATTAGGAATACAAAGGTTTCCTATCTAATGCGGATGAATGAAAAGTCTTTTAGGTTAGTCAACAATAAAAATACTTTGAGACAGAATTGAAGATGGCTGTCTAAGCCACTATTGGTAAAGGATTTCCCAGAACAGAATGTTAACATGTGAATATCAATGGTTCTGCTATCATTCCTTTTCAGTAATGCCGGCACAGGCGTTTACTCTCCACATATTAGCTTTAACAGGACTGTTGGTACAAATGGTACCAACTTAGATGTTGAAATGACAGCTTTCTATTTTAATACGTTTAAATCAAATTATAATGTTCAAATTAAACCACTAATGGTTCCATACATATAATTTAAAAGAACATATACAAATACTGAATTCAGTATAAAATATAGAATTACCATTGTTCCAGCTTGGCTGAATTTCTCATTTACTGCAGTTTTGTAATTTAGAGGAAGATTTTTTAAAAAAATTAAATTAAAGGAAATTAAATGAAATAAAAAAAAATCTCTAAATTTGCAAAAAACAGGAGATGCTAAGATCACACGAAATCAAGGTTTTTTTATATACTGCATCAATGTCATTGTAAGCTAATAAAGTTTGTCCATAAAATTGATACATATACATCCTTAATTTTAATACCCTTCTTTCAAATAAAAATGGTATTACAGTTAAAAAATCGATTGGAATTACAGTACAATGCTAAAGGATTATTCCACCAGCATGTGTGCAAATCTTAGATAACTAAAAACTCCTTATAGAACAAGATGAAATTCAAAAATTTCTGAATCATAAATAGTTCACAAATAAATTGCTTAAGATTTTATTAGTAAGTGAAATAAAAATAACTGAAATAATCTTAGCCACAAATTTTATAAAAAAAAAATATCATATGCTTATATTTATAGCTCAATATTGTATCTTAAGTTCAAAATGAAGAAAAGCAGTAGTACAGTGTCCAACAAATTGAAGTTTTTGACACCTATACTTCTCGTAATATCAAATTCACAGTTGCAAAGTCTATAAAAGTAAAAAGAATAGTATAGTTCCTTTAACACCACGGATTTTACATAAATCAAGTGACATTTAAGAATATAGGTAACTATTTTCATTTAAAACAGAAACCGCTATTATTAAATTTAACAAATCAGCATTTGTGAGGTACTTGCACACACAGGAAATACAGTCAAGATTCAGGAACATCTTTCTTTTGCCACCTTCACTTCCTTGATAAATAATACATTTCATCAAATGATTTTTCAAATAAAGTCTATCTATTTTTTTTGCAACATGAGCATGATATATGTAATACCCTTTATTGTTTGAAGCATTCACCATATGTTTAATTACAACTTTTGCAGAAAATGGTGAACAGTAATAACTCTTCCCATTACATTTTCCAGTAACTAATGTATAAAGTTGCAAATTGTGTGCAATTTTTTTGGCTTTCATAGATTGAACTTCAGATATGCAAGATTGTAAATAATTAAGTACTTCAGGCAAAAGTTTAACTTTCCGCTGTTTGCACCAGTTTCTGTACATAACTGCATCCCATAACATTGAACACTTTATTAATATTTTAGCAGATGCAATAATGTTATGAATGGAAACGTTTCTGTTATACAATTCATCAACCAATTTCAACACATACAAGGGTACATCACAAAAAGGTTCATCATCATTGGAATGTTCATCAGTCTCGAACTTTAACTTCAAAGTTTCAATTACACGCACATCACAATAATCCAGGATATATTGCACAGGTGTTCTCCCGTCTTCATCCCTTGAAGTAGGACTGGCATTATGTTCAACAAGTTTTGAAATGAATTCTGGGTTACAAGATAGTGCAGCATGATGCAAAGCAGTTTTTGTCTTATGGCTCACACCAATATCTGCTGTATCTTTATCAACAATTATATCCAGTACAGGTCCATTAGGATTACTATAATTTATTACGGCTACATGAGCTGATCTGCCTTCCCTCTGAATATTCTCGATATAACTTTCAAGATTGACCCCTTTAAGTTTCGAAATACCATAAAGTACCAGCATATGGTTTTGGCCATAAGGAATACGAGGTTCCGAGTCAGGCAAAGAAAAATATTCAACTTTTGAAGTCATATTGTCCAGGGCTATTTGTATCAAAGTTTTATTTTACTCTTAACAATCCATATACAATGGGTGGGATTTAACGGAAATGCAGATGATAATAGGTAAGTATTTATTTTGTTGATAAATAACTTTCTGAAAGAACTCGTTCGACAACAAAGGTCTACAAATCAAGAAGTAATTGTATGTCCTTTGAACTTAATTGAGAATCACAAAATTTTCTCACGATAAACGATTTTACCACGTTCTCGACTGATTCATAACAGCTTAA